>JARJEB010017718.1:0-14109 GCA_030264535.1 Liometoxenus newtonarum | reverse complement strand
TTCGAACCAGGTCGTCTCATGCCTGTTCTGAACGTGCACACCAAGTTTCGTCTCGACAGGTTGCTCGGTTCGGCTGGAAGTTTGTCCACAAGAAACTTGACACTTTAGGAATTAATTTCTCACAAACTATGCATCGTACGAGAAAATGTTAAAGGAACAAAAATGTAGAGAATTCCCCGGGGCTACAACAATATATTTTTTATTTTTACGTTTTTGCGGTAGGTATGTAGGTGTGTTTTGACATCCTAGTGCAGTGCCCTTCTTTACCGACGGATTTTGCTCAGTTGAGCACCAGGTCGGAAGACGGCGGCTCCAAAGCCGCGTACCAAGTTTCATTCCGATCAGTTGCTTGGTTTGGCCGGAATCGTGGTGACAGACATACATCCACACACACACACACACACACACACACACACACACACACACACACACACACGGACAGCAAGCGAAAAACCACTTTTTCGGATTCAGGGGATCGAGATTCGTGGAGATCCGTTGAAATCCCGATTTCGACCAAACGGGGTGAATCCAATACTTTCCTATACATACCTTCGGTATGTATCGGAAAGTAAATAAAAAATTCAACCATTCGGTTATATGTTCTCTAGTATAATAATTAATGACGCAATGAATAAGTAATATGTAAACACGTCATCAAATTAATCATTTTCGTATTATGACGTCATTTTCCCAGTACAATTATTTACATAATTTTGCTTTACGAATATCGTTAATAGATTATTCGATGCGATCTTCACATTCCTTAGCAGTGTTATTGCAAATTATTCCGTATTCCAAATACTCAGCGATGGTTTTATAAATAAAATTGATGTAATTCAACCAAATCCGACTTGCAAGTCGAACTTTAAATGCGTCGTTGCTCATTGCGCCTTTTTCAAGGCCACTGAGTCAAGGATTGGGCTACTCTGGGCTTGTCGACTCGAGGCAGCGGTGGGGGCGTTGCAAAACTCCATCTCGGTCTCACTCTCACTTGCTGTGTTTGTTTAGGTGGTGCACTGCATACATAACCAATAATAACGAATAACATTCCTTGAAGAAACGTACAGATACAGAAATTGAAATTATTTCTCAATCGCAGTGAGCTCATTTGATTGTTTCACTCAAGTGCGTATACATACGGTACAACGAATTAAATATATAATTAAACAAAAATTGTGTCTTGTGACTGTTAAAAATGGCATCACCAATAACAGACCCCGTAAGTTATTAGTTAGAAATTACTGAAATATTTTGTGTTGTTCAATTTTAATTTGTTATTTTCTTTTGTTGCATATTTGTAGGATGTACCGTATGTAGCTCGAATCACTGGTGGATTTGATGATGGTCGTTTAGTAAGAATTCAAGGGTACACAGCACCAATTGCACAAAGGTAACTTAAATAATAAATTTTGTTAAATATCTCTTTCAAAACATATTTATCTTCATGTTGGACTACCTAACAAATGATTTCCCATATACTTTATTAATATACTTATATTCGGTATACTAGTAAGCTGCTCGGAGTAGTTCGGATTTATTCTGTGTAGTTTATACTGGGTATATCGAAAGCATTTTATTGTGGCTTTCGATTTGATTCGTAGCGCTGCACAGAAACAGCTCTAGTACAGTTCAAACATTGTTCGATTTGTCTTGGAGTAGTGTTTGGGCGTAGTAGTCAAATCCAAAGCCCTTAATGTCTCTTGATGAGAAGAATTCCATAATCATTTTTATTGAATATTCGTTTCGTTAATAGATTCAATGTTAATCTTCAATGTGATGGTTCGGAAGATGCTGACATCGGAGTACATCTTTCAATTCGTTTGCAAGAGGGATATGTCGCTCGAAATTCATATCAAAACGGTGAATGGGGCGATGAGCAAGATAATGGCAACTTGCTAATTGGAACGGGTCAAAAGTTTGAAATCATTGTTTTGAGTGCAGCTACTTCTTACAAGGTATTTCATTTCTAGTTTAGTTATCTTTGAAAGAAACCGTTTTTTTCTTTGTAATTATTTGATAGGTAGCCATAAATGGTCAACATTTCTGTGAATTTCCACATCGAATTACTCCAAGTAAAATCACCCATTTAAAAATTGATGGCGATGTCTCCATATCCCTGATTTCTTATGAAGGTGGTGATATGGCAAAGACAAGTTCAACCCAACAGAATACGGCATACGGGCAACAACCGCAACAGAATTATGGTGGTTATGGAGGTTACGCACCTCCACCTCAAGCTGGGTATGGAGGATATGGGCCCGCGCCGGGACAAGGCCCACAAGGACCTTATGGTCCACCACTACAAGGTGGTTATCAACCTTATGGGCAACAAGGTGGCTATGGAGCGCCCGGTGCTCCACCTGGGTACCAACCGGTAAGAGAATTTCGTTTTCTAATTTTGTGTCGCAAGCAGGGATGGCATGCTGGTTTGCAGTGGTGCAAATAAACATGATTTCCACCGGGTGCAATCAAATGTTTACACCCTGAAGGTTGCCCAGATTCCCGCTATAATCTTAAAATTTAAAATTATTTGAATCTTATCAATCTTATTGGCGAATTACATGCCATCCAACGGTTGCACCGAATGCATCCAATTGGTGCACACGGTGCATTTATCGCACACGGTGCATTTATCGCACAAGGTGCATTTATCGCACCCGGTGCATTGCTTCCAATATGTCACTGTAAACTACTCAGAGTAGTTCCGACCTGATCAAAGCACTTTCGAACTACTCAGAGTAGAACTAGTCAGAGCAGTGATTGCACCGAAATCACCCAATTGGTGCATTCTGCGCATTAAATCACTGCACCTGGTGCATTGGGTGCATAAACGATTGCACCCGATACAAATGCCATCCCTGATCGCAAGTAAATTGACAATATTTAATAAATTATTTAAAATGTTCTATTAGTAGAAAAAACTACCTATATAAGGTTATGTTTTATCTGTCAAATTGTCCAAATTAGAATAAACAAAAGTATAATACGAATGAAGAGTTTGAAAACAGTTCGAAAAATGGCCTAAATGGAATGGTAAATTGTAACTTTAATTTGAATAATCCAAAAATTTGATGTCTTTGACAGATCAAACATAACCTTGAATCTGGCCTATTTGTCTCTGAGTAACGTAACTTACAAATTATTGAGTACATCTATATGTAATTGTAATTACAATCGAATTGATTGTGGTGAACTTATAAAGGAGCATGAATCGGGCGGTTTCGGCGACTTCCTAGGCACAGCTAGTGAAGTAATAGCGGGCGCAATCAAATCCGGAATGGCCGACAAATTGCTCGGCTCCTTAACGGGTGGAAGTCAAGTGAGTTATTGATATTGATATTAATTTTTCTAGTTTTTTTCCTCTTTATTTTTTCTTGCCGTCATCTTTGGCGACTTGGCGTTGCCTCAGATCACCCTCTTCGCATGTGTTTTATTTCATCATAAAGCCATATATGAATATAACATCAGATAAGCATGAATTTTATTGGTTTTTACTAACTTTTTTATGTACGTTTTGGAAAACACAAACATTCTAAATGTATATTCGTAGAACCATCCACACGATCAACAACCTCATCCACAACAACCACCTCCGCCCCAACAACAACAACAACCTGCTTTCCAATTACCGCAATTAGGTGGACAAGGTTCAGTCGGAGGACTTGGTAGTGTTGGCTCTTTATTGAGCGGTTTTGCTGAAACTCTTTTACAACCAAGAAAGGCAAGTAATATTTCTAATACCGCTCTGGAATTATCTTTGTTTACAGAGAATTTTCCTTGCTAATATTGGATGATTAATCAATTTTAATTTTTCAGGATGGACAAGGCGGTCACCATTAAACTATTTCTCGCGCCTTTTAAATTTTAAAGTTGTAAAATTAAATTTATGGCAGAATAGCTTTCGTGCCTTATTTTATTATACTATTTATCTCACTATATCTATAGACATAATAAGGATATACAGAGGCGATAGGACAGAGCATTGGTAACTTTGTTACGTTCAGCCCGGAGAGAAAGAGGTGAAACTGAAAAAACCAAGCACGCCGAAGCAAGTTTCAATTTTTGCCGCTTTGCCATCAGCGCCAGGGGAATGTCTTCTTTGTCTCTCCCACATGGCGACATATGAACATGCTCTGTCTATCCTTATCCTTACTATGTCTATGGTGGTATCAAAAAGGTGCACAAATTTAATTTATATTTACAAATAACCATGATGACAAAATATGAATCTCTTATTTCTTAAGTCAATAAAAATAATATGACAGCTTTAATTGGGTGCTATTAGTCAGTTGTATTCGTCACCTTGCTGCAATTTTAGCGGCACGATTCAGCTTCAGGGGATACAAAATAAAAATGTAAAATTAAATTTATTACGACAATTAATTTCGAAAACTGTTGTAAGTGTTTGTAATTCAATGAAATGTTGTTTGAAAATCAAAATTAAATGTAAAAGTTAATTGAAAAAAATAAAATAAAAAAATAAGTTGTTTGTCCTTGAAATTTTTTTTACCAGTTGATTTCGTATTGATTCTAACAACAGTTAAACACTTTTAGTTTTTGATTTTTGATTGCAGGTTCCTGCTGCTGGAATTAATTTACCATCCGCTCCAACAGCACCTTCTGCACCACCGAATCTTGATGATGATGGTACACCAAACAGCATGTATCCAAACGTTCCAAATCAAAAATGTAACAATCCGTATCCACCAATTTCACCGGCATCTGGGCGTAATTTACCTCCTTATCCGACGTTACCAGCACCAGGTGGAAATGGTCCAGGATATCCACCTGGATCTTATCAATTTCCTCCTTCAACAGCAGGTTCTTCACCATATCCATCAGTACCAAGTTATTCTCCAACGACAACACCTGGTAGGCAAGGCATGAATTCATATCCTGGTTTCAGACCACCAGCACCAGGTGCATTACAGCCGGTTCAAAATGTTAGTCCCTATCCTACAAATCCTTTACCAGCTGCTGGTTATCCGCAACCAAGTATATATTCTAATTATCCAAGATACCCAAGCTCGGTACCAGCATACGCACAGACACCGAATTTTACTGGATATGGTGGGTATGCTGGAAGTACCGGTAATTCGGCAGTTCCTCAAGGTTACAGCGTTTATAAACCACAAGAAAAGTATCAAAAAGAATCATCTACTACTATGGATAAAGTCAAGAAATACGGATTGCCTATTTTGGGAGCTGGCGCTGCCACTTACGCACTGTCTAAGCTAACGGGAGGATTCGGGTTGGGTTCAAGCGATTCGGATTCAGATTAAGTTGAAGTTGAAATAAATGCGTAAAGGATGGTAAAAGTATAAGTACTAGTTTAACATATTTTTATTTATATTTATTATACGATTTGATCCCAAAGAGTTTAATATCGAATAGGTCAAGAAATAACTCATGCAGGTTTTTACCTAGACACTAACGCACCATACGTGGATCTTATGAATTAACAAATGACAGCCATATTAATCACATTCTTGACTAATATGTATAAAATGTGTAAGAGGGCGCTGACATCAAAAGCAGCAATTATTTTTAGTGACTAATATGGCGTCAACAAAATTCCAAAATTTGACATTAGTAGGCATTAGTAGATATTAAACTCTCTGTTCAATCCTAGCTAAGTACAAGTTAATTGATAAATGTATATAAATGTGAAAGAGTTTTAAAATGCTGCGTTTTAGTCGTTAATTTGCTATTAATAAAAAAAATTCAAATATTGTCTGGTGTCGTGTATAATCGTTAAATTTCGTTTAGTTTAGCATCAAACAGCTGATAATGACAAATGTAGTTGTTTGACGTTTATTAGTGTGTGGTGTGGTGAGCAAAGCAAAACACTAACACAGAGCCACGCATATCAGTTGAATACAAAAACTTAGTGGAGGAATCCGAATCACAATCAGCAGACTGCAACTGCAGAGTGTTGTCAACAACAAGTAGTGCAGGGTGGATGCAACAACAGCATCGTGATGGAAGATAAGCCGTCGATGATCAGCCCAATATCGTTCGTAACGAAGAGGCAACTCGATGGTGCGATGATAAAACGTGAATTGTTCGGACAACGTCTGAATGTCGCCAAAAATCTTTTCAAGAAGGATCTATTTGCACATTATGGGTGTGTAAACGCCATCGAGTTCTCCAACGAAGGGGAGCTTCTCGTTTCAGGTATCATATTACTTCAAATATCAATCATAATTATTTTCAGATTTGTTTCATAGATTTGTTTATTCATTTTGCTATCGCCTTATCATTCATTCATTCATGTTTAGTTCATTTCTAAGGACATCCACGTATCGTGCAATGATAAAACTCAAAATGCGATTGATGATTCTTCGAAATTAATTTTCGGTTTCCTGCCAATTGTTATTTTGGAATGTTTATTATTATAAACATGATATAAATATATTAGAAAGAATAGTGAGGATAGGTTTGAGTTGATCGGCATAGTGCAGTTGCAGGTTGCAGTACGAGTACACGTCATTATTTCCTATGTTTTAATGAAATGCTTAAAATTCCTGGCTCGAGCCTTGCATAAATATACAAATAAGAATGCAGTCAGGGGCGCGTTTAGGCCTAGGCGCGTGCCTAGGGCCCCCGATCCAAGGCGGCTCCGAAAACACGTCCCCAGAAACACGTAAACATATAAAACAATTCTTGTTATATATTTATTTATGAGCCAATATATCAACTTGGGTCATGGGCCCCGAAACGACTATGCGCCTAGGGCCTCAAAGAGTATAAACGCGCCACTGATATGCAGTGAAGCTAGTGCAACTTTCCTGCGTTTTGTGTTACTTGTTATTTGATGATATTAATGTCCATGTATCAGTTATCAGAATATAAACAATACAAAACACAATTTTGATAAGAGATTTAACGATCATAAAGTTTGTATTCGCAATCCTTAATTCACGTATTAATGAAATAAGCAGGAAAATATTTATTAAGGATAAACCTAAAGCACAATTCTTACAACTCGAAAATTCAAAATTTATTGGTTTTGAAAAATTTTGACAATCCTTAATTGCGAAACTATCCAAGGACTCGTGCCACTAACACTAGCACTTTGTTATGTTTTGTGAATTTCGACAACTGTGTACACTATGCTTAGAGGGCCAGATGGGTTGGTGGCCAGCCCATGTATATCAAAAAATATAAAATGAAAAATCAACTTGGATAAAAAAAAGTTTGAAATAATATCACAGTTTTGGAAAAAATCGAAATGAAAAGATAAAAAAACACAAACACAGTTAATGCACAGTTAATACACTGCCCATCCGCCCCTGTGTACTTATATACAGAGCGTTTATTTAACCGTCGAACATAGGAACATATGTTTGACCGTAAAATATACCAGTCAAACTCATGGCTATTGCTAAAGACACACTGACGGACGAAGAGAGAGAGTAAGAGTAGGGATGTGGGCAGTGGCGATACACGATCAAAGTAATTTTTATGATCATGCTGTTACTGTCAGTTGTCATTTTGTTCCTTGTTATAATTTAATGAATTGATTGTTCACAAAGTCCTCATGAATCATGTACGCAACCAAAGAAAAGGTAGAAATAATGAAAATGTACGCACGACATTATAGTCTGCGGACTGTTCGCGATTTATTTTCCATAAAATTTCCTGAACGGCTAATACCTTCCGTCAGTACAATACAATGTCATCCCCACTCTCTCCCCGTCCGTCGCTTTTTCTTTAGCAATGTTATCATAAGTTTGACTCGTTTATTTTAGAGTACAACATAGGAATGTAGCACATGCTATGTTCGACGGTAAAATAATCGCACATTAAATAGTTTTTCATATTTTTTATTTTGCGCAAAAAATAAATAAGTATAAGTACCTGTTTGTATGTCCATACTTGTTCCTCGAAGTAAACGGCGACTTTATCGGGATGTTTGTGCACCAATTGTTTAAATGCTTTTACCACCGTGATGTTGGTGCGCTGTAAATTCCATATTTGTACTTTTAATGTGAAAAAAAGTACCAATGCCCTGAAAGAATACCATTGCGTGTAAATTTAAAAAAAACACAACTCTAACTAGTCTTATCATAAACATATGGAAATAAATGCAAGACACAAGTTGACAGCCGAGTACCTTGAATTTACAAAATGCGTTATCTAATCAGAACATAGAAGTAGGTATGAGTACATATGACAAAGTTATAAAAATCAATCTGATTGTTAATGTTGAAGGTTTAATTAAACAATTTTGCCTTTCAATCGTCGATAAAGTCTGGTATTGATATGATATGACTTGTATGAATGAAAAGTAACTGACCCCATCAACTACACAACTACTAATACCTAATTACATGCATATGCCATTTTTATATTGGCATCGCGCAAAACCTGGCCTTTTTACAAGAATTGAAATATTGTTGCAAATCATTCATGCATAGATTCTCTGTTCGAGGACTGCATACACGCATGCAAACAAATTAACTTTATTTCAACCACAATCTATACTTACTTCAAATCTCTTGGGAATGTCTTGTAAAGAATATAAATCCGGCGAGAATACTTGTTCGTCAACAGTAGGCAAAGAAAACTAATTATTCCTGCTAATATCTGCCTAAAAATCTAAAAAACATAATTTTAAATTTCATGATACGCCACTTTTCCTAATTAAATTAAAGATGCTCACCATGTTGTATTTTCGTCTAATAAACGCAATAGTTTAGTGTAGTGTCGTTCCTCTAGTCTAGTATTAACTTATGAACCGCGCTTCGGTTCAAATTAATGAAATTTAACTCAACTCGCGACGTGACGACTTATGCCAATTGCGACTGCTTCTGTGCTGCTCTTTGCGATAACTGTGATCGAATCTATTGTAGAGTGTACGCATGCGCGTTCTTTTAAGTGTTAAATTCTTGTAGATAAGTATACCTATCTAAAAAAAGTATTGTACACATGTGCTGCGATAAGCAAATAGATTCAAGTACGGAAATGTAGGTATCAACCAACCATCGAATCCAACGATCATTTTACGGAAAACATGTATTTGCCATTTTTTTACTGCGTATATTTTGTCTTCATAACATAATTGCCTATATGTATACATCTGTAAAGTAAGTGCCCAACAATGAGTGTAACTAGATTAATATATTCGATTAATTTATTTGAACCTTGGACTTATCGCGCGATGTAGCGTTAAAAAAGGAGACAGATTTGCTTCGGCCAAATTTTATTTTGTATAAATTCAACAAGTGGCCACATCGCAAGTGCGAAAGCAATAATAAACACTGGTGTGTAATAGCGAAGTTATTTAAACAGTTTTCTATGTGCGAAGAAAATGTAGTTGAGTCAGATTATCGAAGGTGTCGTTAAACTAAAGTTACATACTTAAGTATACGTATAAAAGTGAGTTAAGTAAGTAAGCGTAATGCTGTGAGTGGCGGGCGGTGACCCACTTCTGCGAAAGTGATGCACATTCTTGCACGTGTGTGCTCAGTCAGTACGTCGTCAAAGATGTCACTGCTTTTCAACTTTTAAGCCACAAAAAATATTTTATTCGAAAATATTTTGTTTTCTTCTTGCCGATTTGATTAAAATCGAGGCAATAATAAGTCGCAAAAGAAAAATGAAATTGCTGGTGGTGGTGGTGGTGGTGGTGGTTTCCTCGCATGCTGTTTTCACTTTCGAGTGGCGGGTTGGTCGGCTAGGTGGTAGCGGGCCAGCAACGTGTTGCGTGCGCATGTGTGCTCCGCTCAGCGCGAACGAACCAACTACAAACAGCAGGAATAGAGTTTAGAATATCTCAGTATCCTAGTTAACTTGGGCAAGCGCACTTTCATCATCCGCATGCGAGTGAGTGTGGTACCCGAGTACACTTGGCCGAAAAATTATTCAAATTATTCCGCGCACCGCGCACGAAGATACCACAAACTTTGTAACTTTCGATTTTATTTATTGGCAACACGCGAAGCGCGCAGGACGAAAAGACGGCGGGCACGTCTTTGCGCATATATACAATACGTATAGAGTTAATCATCATCACAAAAATTTTGCTTTAATTGTTGTTGTTTTCAAGTGATAAGATGATAGTGAGTGACGGGATCATCGCATAATGTATAACAAGTGGATTACAATACGCATTTAGAGAAACAAGCGAAAAAGAAACTGAAATTGGAAAGTGCGTGTGCGTGCGTACGTGCGCGCCCGGACTTGGTTGAATTTTGGGAGTGAAAGTGAGCGAGTTGCGCGTTTTTAGTGAAAGTTGGACCATTGTTGAATTATAAAGTCGACACTTTTTTGGAATAATTCTACTTGGTGCATACTGGTATCTATCTATCTATCGATCTATCTATCTATATACTTACCCGGAAAGAAAGACACATATACTATAAGCAAGCATAGGTACATACCTACCTACTTATACCTAATACATATGTAGAAAAACATGGATTCGCCGCAAATGTACGACAATCAGCAACATAATCAATCGTCCCAGTCGCTGAATAATAACGAAGTGAAGAAATCCGTCATTATGAACAACAACAATCTAACGACCCTCAACAACAACACAGGCAACACCAAGCAGACGACGGCATTGCTGAAGCAGCACCATCTTCAGCAGTACACGCACTCCGGCGACCTGAATGACCTGAACAGTCCCGAAATCTCCCTCGACCTCCAGAACCTCATCGACGATTCCCAGTTTAACGACGGCCTCTTCACCGACATCCTGCAAAGTCAAGGCGCCAAGCACCACTTGCAGAACCTCCATCCCGGCAGCAGACAGGTAATGACCAACAATGTCCTACCAAATTATCATCCTCGAACAACGTTAGCGTATATGCCGCAGCCTGTGCACAGCGGTGCCGCCACATATTCCGGGACACAGAACTCGATGAATAGTGGTGACTCGAATAGCAGCAGCTGCACGGCTGGAAGTGACGTACCTAGTATTAAAGAGGAACCCATTGATCCACAGGAATTCCGCCGGCAGTGCAACACAATGGGCCTTCCGAACACCTACCTGCAGCAGACGGGCTCGCAGGGATATGCAAACGGCGGCGGCGGTGGCGGTGCCGGCGGCGGCGGCGGCGGTGGCGGCGCCACCTTTACCACCCTCACGCCCACCTCCGTGCTGCATCATCAGCAGATGAACATGAACGCGATCAAGTCCAAGGCGGCGGCGGCGATGCTCAATCACCATCACCATGTCGCGCGCAAGTCGATGAAGCCGTGCGACAAGAACAGCGACGAGTATCGGCGGCGGCGCGAACGCAACAACATCGCCGTGCGAAAGAGCAGGGAGAAGGCGAAGGTGCGCACTCGCGAAACCGAGGAAAAAGTCAAGCTGCTCCTCAAGGAAAACGAACGGCTGCAGAAGCGCATCGAACTCTTGATGGAGGAACTGAACGTCCTGCGGAATCTCTTCTCGAACGTGGGTGTCCTGCCCGAACACATACATCGCGAGATCAACAAGCATCTGGACGCGTTCCCCCAACAGCACAATATGTAAGAACCCGCTCGCGGCCTACCCCACCCCCGTACGAATACTAGTGCATGTTGTGTGTTTGTTGTTTAAGGTCTGAAGAACGGCAGAGGATAATGGACATCGTGCACGACTACGGGCCGTAGTCGCGGCGTCCGGCAACCGTGCGCACCGCACCGTCATCAGGAAAGCTTTAATCGTCACCCTCACAAGCATGTGGATCTTGGGGAGCGATGCCACATCTGCTAGATCCAATTTGTACATAGGTCTGTCTACTCACTCACGAACTCACTATCCTTCTCCTTTCGAACCCCGTTGTGCGTGTATTAAGAGACTTGACTTTTATTGGTAAACTAAATATAAGAAACGGAAAGTTCTTCATCTTGTACATAGCATGGTAGAGCATAATTAGACTTATCAATCAAATACATATTAAGTAGATCTCCTTAAAATACAAAACAAATATATTTAATTTATTAAATAAAACGCGCACAAAATTGCATATAAACAGCAGCAGATATTGGATTGAAGCATCTACGTAGGTATATATCTATATTACGTATACATATAATGAATGTTGCAGTAATGTTATAAGTATATAAATATTTATTTTATAGTTTTTTTTTCTTGTGTTAAACGGGTATTAAACATACAATTTAAGTAATTAGAATTTATTCCGTTCGAAAATTGTGATGAAATATTCAATGAAATATGGTAGCAATTAATATATAAATGAAAGATATATAAATATATATATATATATATATAAATTTTATTTATAAAAATATATACTTATACATACTTATATTTTTTAAAATAATTTACCCCCAGTAAATAAATTTTTCTATTTAATTTAATTTTCGTTTCTTGTTTCTTTTGTATTGTTTTAGTTTATTTTCTCTGAATTGTTGCAACTTAAAAGTACTTTTATCCATGTATAGACCTTAGTTTGTTATATTATAATTACGTATAGGTAATATAATAAGTAATAATGATATATTAGGTAGCGATGTATCTATATTAGTTTTGTTAATTGTAATGTATTTTACTAAATTTCCCAAAGAGAAAGAGTAAACGTTTTTGTAGAAAAATTAAAATCGTATTGCAATAATGAAGTTATTTGTGCTTTTACCCTGTTATTATCCTTGCACATTTTTTGTAATACTTTTGTCAATGAATAATAAATGATAATATCCATTTGAAATGTGAGCTATTCGAGGAATGCCTCGATTTTTCACATTCTTATTATGATAATAGCGCGTAACTAAATAAATGTCATTTACGGAAAAACAAAAAATGGAAGGCATTTCGAAAAGCATCTGGCCATCAATATTTTATTTTTTTCGCTTTTATAATGCCAAGTTGAAGTTGAAGCAACATACGCAAAATTGATAAAGGAATAGCGATATATCAAAACGGCTAGACGATAAAGGCAAATTTTAGGTATCTATATGAAACATTTTCAAACAAATATGCTGACTGAAACAGGTTGATAAGGATAGTAAGTTGTTTACGTTTTATAATTGAAAAACACACCTCACGGTTTTCTATACGTGTGAAGTTTTCAACGAAGGCATCAACGCAAAACCACCCATAGCATTTCATTGTTTGTACGCTTAATTCGTGTATACATATACGCATATACCTACCTATAGATAAGATAATTTACGGTAAACAAATAATGCACTCCTTTTCGTCATCATGCGCGTACTACAACGACATTTTCCATGGAAATGGAAATTCCTACAAGTTTTTGAATAGTTCTCAGAAGAAGGACATTTTTTATTTGCGATAGCTAGGTTTAAAACTTCCACTACTTGCAGGTAAAATCATATTTTCTGAATTATTTACGCATTTATTTCTAAAACTCAGGGGATGATCAACTAAGCAATTAACACGGCTTCAATGAATGTTATTTACAAAATATTTATTTATATGAGTCACACTTTTAGCACAATAGTATACACACAGAATAGAGGTAATTTGGTTTGGCCAGACAAACGAATGACTCCGACTCCTAACTGAAACTAGTTAATTTATTAAAATACTAACAGCTAGTAACAGCTAGTTTTGTTTATATTTTTTTAAATAAAAAGTAATTTATTTTGCATGAAACTAGATTTTGGTATTATGCAGCAAACTCACAGTTGTATCAAGGAATTAGAATAACAAATATGTTTACTTAAATGAAATTAATTAAAAAAGTAATTAAACAAATACAGTTATCACCGGATAGCAGGTTAATTCTTGATAGATAAACGCTTTTCAGTTTCGTTTCAAATAAATGGAATAATCTCATAAATTTTCGATTTTTTCACAACGGCGCCAATAAATGACTAATTGATTTCATCATTAAAGTAAAGTTTCATATACAAGGTGTCCCAGACCAAACGATACAGCGGAAAATAGCAGATTCTACATGAAAAACTGAGTAAGAAAATCCAATACCAAAATGTTCAGGGAAGTACAGTTTTTAAACAGGAAGCAATTTAAGTTGACCAATCAGAGAGCTTTCCCTACCACCTTTTTTCAGGAACTCAGTGGTTGTTATTTACGAATTTATAACGATTTATTTGGACGACTGGAATTCTGACAGACGGATGACAGATAACCTACATTATCTAAATTATTTACAGTCGACCAAA
>JARJEB010017716.1:0-12439 GCA_030264535.1 Liometoxenus newtonarum | reverse complement strand
TGGATGTCATTTATATCTATATCTACTAGCATTTTCATCAGTATAATCGTCAGTTGATTGGATGTCAACCTCAAAATCGAGTATTGTGATTGGTCAATATAATAGGAGTGCATTAATCGGAAAATATATTTAGATTTAATATCGACGAGTTCTAAGAAATCGTAATCTCTGACTCTTTCCGAGATTATACAGATAATTGCTAAAAATCAAATTTAGCCATAGTTATATGTTTTGTGACCTCCAAGTAAAGATATTCTCGTTACCTGACGAATGCTCTCTGTTGTTGTCACAATGACAGTTGTAATGTACTGCCACTGCACACTGAAAAGTTAAGATGGCGCTTGTATATGTATAGAAGTAGTTTGATGGTGAAAACTTACAGAAATCAACATAATTGCGGTGCCATCTTAATATTTTACTAATAAGTAGCAGCTGGTTTGATCTATGCATGCGAAATTTATACAAGAACGGCGTAAGTTGCACTGATGTAGATTTCTGAATAATAGTTATAGTAATAAGTAATGCATTTGTAGTAGTGTAACCGCAAATAACTGTGAACAGTGATGACAACCATCAGCTTTGTTGCGGAGACATTGTAACATATTAGCGAACATCGTTCAATGAGAATCGCAAGCGGCAATACAAAGTATGTGACAGGTTGTTATGAGCGATGGAGGTTAGCATAGAATATATGTATAAGGCACAATCTACACTAAGTCACTAACCAACTGTAATAAAACGCAAAGAAAATCACATTACTTTATAGGGCTGTGTTGCGAACTCGCTTACCGTGCCTACACGACTCATAATCACATGCGACATCGATAACAAACACGTGCTAACAATATTCACTGAGAGTTATGAGCATTAGCATTGTGAGTGTTTTTCGAGGGAAAATTATATCGTCATCAGCGCATTTCAAACAGGTCTCCGCACTTGATTTCCAAAATAATTTGTACTAAACAAAGATGAAAAAGTGAAAAACAATCAGAAAATGTAAAATCTCTCTATAGGGCTGCGTTCCGAATTCGCCTACAGTGCTTACGCGATTTATAATCACACGCATCACCGAAATCAATCCTCACTGAGCGATTAAGAGAGTTGTGAGTATAGTAAGCAAGTTTTGGAAAGTGAAATAAGGATTTTTGCAAAGTACGCCAATATCTTCTTAGGTGTGAGTTGTAAATATTATAACCGTAATTAGAATTCCTCAGTCTTTGGTTTGGAATGACAAGAAATTTCGTTTTTACATCAGTTTTGTACCCCCAGCGAAGCATATCCAGCGAATAGAGCAACCAAAATTAAAAGTGTTCCGAACTACCCTTAATAATTAATTAAAATGCTCTGGAAAGCTTTCATCTGCAACAACAATCAAAGTTGGAAAGAAGAACGAATGAAAAACATACTCAAACCTGAACCAAAACTCATTAGCAATTAAATAAATAAAAAGTAAAATAATTTGCTGTTTTACTTTTTAAGTAAATTTCTTTGTTGAAGTAAAACTTACTATTAATTTCTTAAAAAATAAATCGGTACTGGTTCGCACCGCACAACTTTCCGGCCATATCCACTACGATTTCGTCGAACTCGTCGTCCATAAAAGTAATTTTGATCGGAAAGTGGAAATTGCCCAGAAGTATAGAGATATCAAAAAGTAATAAATCTTATTTCCACTTTCTGATCAAAATTACTTTTATAGTCGACGAGTTCTACGAAATCGTAGTGGATATGGCCGGAAAGTTGTGCGGTGCGAACCCGTACCGATTTATTACATATAAACTTCCATGTTCTGTTGGACAATTCAGTTCCCATTATATCGCCTTTGGAAGTAGTCAGCTATTTTCCTGCAATACGTTCGTAGCGTATTTTGAAAAAGCTAGATAACATGGCCGACGGCTTCGGGGTGCTAAGAAAGTCCCTCATACTTTCATAAATACAAACCGTAGCCGTTGGCCAAGTTCCACCAACATGTTACGAACCCGGCCTAAGATAAATCTGCCATTAATAAAATTAAAATAATTTGCGAAATATAAATATGGATAGATTATTGCTAAATAATCTAGTAAATTCAATTTCGATATATTTTTATGTTTGGTCAATCCTGGGCCTGACATTGTCCGTAGCAATATTGTAGTGGCAGTAGTGTGCAGTAGTAGTATATTTCATGTGCCTGGTTGCTCCAGAATTGGTAACAAATGTAATTCCTGTACGAAACTCCTTAAATAATAAAATACATTATGATTTACTGTTATAGAGATAATTCATTCATTGTTATTACACTTTATAGGTTTGTATTTTAAAGAAAATCAGTTTTAAAGTAACAATTTTACCATATTATATCCCTAGTCACACACTCGTAGACACTTGTAGCAGTAGACTTCAGCACCTGGTTTGTAAAATATTTGATTACTTAGGGCAGTGGTATAAACTTAAGTAAATCGGCGTATCCCGAAGAGCAGTTTGGGTGATGCGCGCTGTTTCTGAACGAAAATATTCCTGGTCAGAGCGTCCAAAATTCACCCAAAAACTTTTTTAAAAATAATTGCCCACATTATTACCTATAATTTTTATATGTTGATAAAAAGGGCCACATCAAAAGTTGCCTCTAGTCACACTTTGCTTGCAAGTCACGGGTGGGGCACCCTGCTTGGCTACGTTACCGGTTTATGTTAATTTTTGTTTTGAATACCTACAGTTTCTTGAAAAGAATTGAAAAATGCAATAAAATAAAAATGACTATTATTAGTCTCCATTGTAAATTAAAAATACATTTATAAACCTAACTTACATTTTATTTTTACCGAATTGGTAAAATTGAAATAAGAGAATGATGCCATATCTGACTAATCTCTACTAGACACATGAGAAAAATAACATTTACAATCCCACGCGAATCGTTTCCCACTTAATACAACTTGTTTCCGGCTTTTTATTTTTGCAACTTGCAAAATGGCGCAATTCAGGGAGGCGCTAACTATAATTAGACGAAACATTTACGAGTGGTACTAAATCACTTTAAGAGGGCAGTACATAATCTAACAAATGTATTAAAGTTGGTATTATAATATCCACTGCGTTTTTAACGCGATGAGTTTTTCCTTTAATCTCACGAAATACCAAATGCACGTTTAGTTCGTTCGTTCGGCAATTCCGGTCCCGTTCGTTTCGGCACAGTGGGTACGTTTCGTTCGTATCGTTGTGTTCTTCTCGAAAATTAAATTCCGCCCCATATACGACGAAACAATTCCCACTTTGGCTTAAGCACACCTACACCAACGAAGGCGGCTTTTCAACGCACACAAATCATACTGCCGACTAGACGTTAATGTTATCAGCACTTTTTTTCCTTCTTCTAGCCTTGTGAGCTTTTTCCTCAATTCTTAGTCGTTGCCGCATGCAATATAACGTTGTGTTGTTTCTTTTCGGTCTGAATATTGTGCACGACATATACTTCCTGAAGAAAGATTCAAAAAGAAAGCTACTGAACTTCCAATTTCATTTTAAACTGAAAAATAAGTGAAAAGCCGAAAAGCAAACAAATAGTCAAAGGTATATATAGTAAGAACTTCTGAATCTGTTATAGGTTAGATTAGATGTCTGCACTAGTAGTGATTTACACTATAGCATTTTCTAGGGGTATAGTTTTTTAAGATTTTTTAAGATCAAAATTAAACGGACTTGGGCAATGGACTTTAATTATATGAGAGATTGGCTTTTCACATTTGCTGACATAGATACTATCTGGACATCATTGAATGCTAATGTCAATCCAGAATCCAATCTCATAATATCATGGAACATGCGCAAACCAATTTTGGTCTTTCTATATCTTCCTCTACCTCTTCCCGCAGTTTCTAAGATTGGCGTTGCTCGTCCAATATTTTTGGTCCATCATATGCTGATGAGACTTTATAAGTCGAAACAGCGCTTTACATACCTGAGGTGATGCTGGAGTTTGAGACGTGGTGCTCTGGTTCAACAGAACTGTTGAAATTGTTCATAGTTCACAATAACTATCGTATTTCCGCCATTGTAAGCAGTAAAATTGAGTAAAAATTCCCTCTTATTTTGATTTATATTTATATTTTTCTGGCGCTCAAAGCTACTCAATAAATGATTTCTTAAATGCTAGTACATATCTACCATACCAGAAAGGGCAAAACTTGTAGGAAATTGAAAATACATTCTGCGATTATATGCTTAGATAGTTTTATGCTAAAATCAATATTTAGACACTTATATAATTTTATGTTTTGACCTCCAAGTTTAGTTGTCTACTTTTCCATCCGATTTGAATCATTTTTACTATATTATGTTTTACAGTATGTTCTCCTAATGATATAAAATAATCGATTTGGAAAAAATATAAAAATTATTGCAAGAAATTTTATCGAAAAATACATGAATTCATCACTATATCCTAATATAATAGTCGAAAAAAGCCAATGTTGAAACTTATGTTTAGCTTAATGACTTGAAACCAAAGCTTGCAAGGCACATTTGCATTATTTTCTTGGTATATAATCCTGTATACACTCCATTAGTATTGTGTCCGAGTTATGTGTCATAAGAGGCGTTAGCATTTTTTAATGAATACGCTTGCTTTTTAATAGGCGCATCGAATGAAAATGATTATTATTATTATTATCATCATTGTTGATAAGCTGTCAAATAAAGTTCTTTATGGGACCTTATGTGTTTTGTTAACGACGCCTTATGGCATTAAAACTTTATTTACGTTTTAGATTAATTAAATGAAACCATAATACAAACTCTACGTTCTGTTCGCAAAGAAAAGCTTCGAATAATTGAGATAAATATTTTATTGGCTATTGATAATATAGTGTGCCAAACGATGGACCAACTTATAGTTTGGTTACATGGGAGTTGCGGTTAGAGCTAACTGAACTACACAACATATGTAAAAGCACATATAAATATAAAAAAGAGACAAAAACTAACGAAAAGTTGGGGAAAATGCGGTCGGAGTAGTGGATTTTTAGGTTGGAATGAGTTTTCATATCAAAAGAAAAATCTGTGCAAGAAGACGACGCCTCTGCCGTTGAAAGGGGAGGATCTAGAATGCAAAAAACACGCAAACCAGTAACTTTCAGAATGAAAACGAAGAAAAAGAAGAAGGTGAAGAGATGGAATTGATGACCGAGGATTCGTAGTCAGCTTTGCCAGAAGATTTGCTCTTAGATGTAGGCAGAGTAGCTAAGAGATGTGGTATTTGTTGCTGAATAATTTCAGAGTTCCGAGTTAAGTAGTCAACTGATTTGCGCAGCATTCTGTTACGGAACGAGTCCAGTTCTTTAAAGGGGCCAGTAGCCAACAATTGACTGCCGTGTGACAGCTGTGAGCCAATGATTGATTTAACAACTTAAGCTTGTTATAGATCGAAAGGGGGCTTAACATTCCGGCGGACTTTTTGGCGACACCCGAACGGCTACGGCATTGCTTGGACCAAACAGGAATTTCTTCTGGCGATGCTTAGAATTAACCCAACAATCATGATCACGTCGGGCTGAAATCTACGTCTGTTTAAAAATACAAATTCAGTTTTTTAGAGATTCAGCTTCAGTCCCCTATCCGGAAACCATCTGCCTAGCTTGTGCAGGGCGAATTTGAGTGTCGACGAAGGGGTGCGAGCGGAAGCTCGGCGGTATCGTCAACGAACTGAAGAATTCGGAAGCTGTTCCTCTGTAGCTCGAGGACATCCGAAATTAAAACGTTGAAGCGAGTTAGGGATAGGGTAGAACCTTGAGGAAGGAGGGCGAAGATAACGTGCCGCACCTGGCCCTAAACTTACGGTTTGAGAAGTTTAAATTCAGCAGCTTTCCGATGATATCGTAAATTTTCTCCCGATCGAGAAAGGCAACGAAGGTTTTCATGTTGTGATAACCAAAATATTTCACAACGAAGTCAAGATGGAAGGCTTGTCCAGTGGCCGATAGACGGTTTCTGTAACAGAATTGGGTTGACGGCAAACAATCCGGTGTATCAAGGTAGCCATTTCTCCAGCATGTGTTAAAAATGCAAACCAGCGAGTCGATGACACTACCGCGGAGAAACTTGATCAAAAGGACGTCAATTACGTCGGGGCCTGGGGACTTCTTGGTTTTGAATCTGCCGATGCGGTATCGTATGCTTTCAAAAATTGTTAGCGTCAAGAATTATCCCTAATGTTTTTGATTTTAATCGTAATATGAACAGACATTGCGTTTGGTTTTAGTTTGGTAGCAGGGTTCCTGAATTTTAGGCAACCAAAGTTTAGGCAACCTACCAGAAAATCAGACGAGCTTAGATACCGCTTATATCTCGAGCATCTAGTTTTGAGACGAGCATGGCGATTTGGCAACAGCATAGGACCATCTGCAAACGTCAACAGAATTGGAAAGTGATCGAAATCAAGTTAGAACTTAACGTTGGTCTTCCCACATCCCGTGCAATGGAAACGAGTTGGTTCGAGGGGACATGGGCTAGGCCGTTGAGTTTACGAAGATTTGAACTCAATGACTTTACTTTATAGTTGGAGGAACGTCGGTTCCAAGTGAAATGAAGAGCATTAAAAAGATTAAAGTGTTTTCGAAATCAGTGACATTTAAGTCTAAAGAGGTTCCGAGGAGTTTTCCAACGAGGAAGGTAGTGCCACCACCTTTGCTATATCCTCCTGGGGAGCAAAAGGTACAACAAAACCGTCACATGTTTTTTTTCACAAACTATCAACAATAATGTAAGATAAATGTTAGTGAAAGAGTAAATATTTGTAGATACTTAAGAAATGTACTACCTTAAAGTAAATCGCCACCCAAGCCAAGCTAAGCACAATCGTGCTAACGTGTATTGTGCGCAAAAGTCCTTGTGACTTTTACCATACGTCTAATGGAGTTCATCTTAAAAATATGGGCTGTTAATGTTGCGGTGGATTAGTTTAAAGCCAACAGAATAGTCAAATGTTTTTTAACACACTATCAGCAATAATGTAAGATAAATGTTACTAAAAGAGCAAATACATTTATATGATAAGAGAAGCTTGGACTGTACTTAAGGACTGTGCTAGCTCAAAGTTAATCGCCAACCAAGCCAAGCACAAGCGTGGTAGCGCGTTCTGCGCAATAGGTCTTGTGGTGTTTTACCATACGTATAATGCCGTTCACTTTAAAAATTTGTGCTTTAAGATCATCGGTTATCTGCTGCCCAGTTAAGTGCTCTGGGACACCCCTAAGAATACCTTTTGGTTTTTCTCGCTTTTTAGCACGAAAGTTTGCCACGCGACCTTCTTATCGTCGAGAAGTTTCCCAAACCGACCGAAGTAATCGATTGACTTTAGTATAAACCGAACTACGCCCAACGTGTTCATTGCCTTGAAGAAAATGACGTTTGCCTTCGCAAGACTAACTACTTGAAAATATTTAGCTCTATCCGTTTTAGCATTATTGCTCGCGGGGGGCGGTTTTGCTGCAGTGGCTTCCTCGGGATGATTTGCGCGATCTAGCCTTTGGCATGACTTAGGATTTGGGTATGGTGGTAATGTGCGAGCCGATGGCTGCTCCTTTCTCGGGGTAACGGTAAGTTCGAAGCTAATTGGCTTATAAACGGGGGCTGGGGACCATTCGATTGCACTCGAAGGGCCAGCTTTCGACCTTTTCGGTACAGGGATTGCGTCGATTTTGTTTGGTAATTCATTAACCATGTCATCTGTTGTTGAAAAAGGTCAACGAGACCGCGGAAACACTGGCAATGGCTAATTTTCCGAAGTCGTACGACTTGTAGTCGGGCATGCCCGACGGTTTGACGAAATCATTGGTCAAGTCGCATTCGCAACATGAGCATGTTCTTCGAGGACAACAAATTTTGATTGTTGTGAATATAGATCGCGACGCATTTCACGTAGTTCTTGACGCGATCTATCGCCCTCAATACCTCAACTATTACAACGTCCATTTTATATAACATGAACATTCGTTGCAAGTGGCACAGATTTTATACCACAGACGGAATACAACAAAGGAGAAAAAAAGATCGCACTAAATGGTTAATACTGCAAAGAGGCGCTGTGGCTGGGAACACCAAACACAACCCGAAGGACTCTAGCAAACATGTCCAACAAGGTCGGGTGCTCACACTGGAATGGCTGAACCTACCTCTTTCAGCATACAAACATATACAGATGAGCAACCACAAGTTATTCGCAGCGAATACCCAGCATAGGCAATTCAATAAACTATGAGCAATAACTTTGAAACAAAAATCAAAATTCAGTGCCAAAATTTAGGAAAATAAGGATGGTATTTTAAAGAAGACTGAATGGGAACTTCCTCCTCGGGAATGTGTATTTCTACGTCGTTGAAGCTGCCGATCGAGTTGCAAAACATTATGAGATAAATTTTTGTTTCAAATTTCATGCTCATTGTTGGTTATAAATTAATTATAGTTAATTTTTGCTGGAGGATTCGTTAAAATACGAACCCTTACCAATTTATTAAAGTGCGGCGACAGCATCGCTGTATTGCTTGGGCATCAATGTAGAGGGTATAATTAACCTCCTTATAAAGTTTCAATTGTTAATTAAGAGTCTCAGAGTCAGGGCAGGTTTAGACAATTTATGCGCCCTAAACGATTTGCGCCTGTTTAACTGTGTAAGGTCTTGGCGTTATCATTTTTTTAACGGCATTAACTGTTTCGAATTAATCCATTTGACAAAAATATGCAGGACATTCAATTTAAAGAAATCATATTTAAGGTTATGCTGGTAATCTATAAGTTCCATTGTTTTTTATTATCTTTTCTCAAACCTGGCGGAAACTATTTTGGTAACAAAGCAATAATTAAAACAATGCCAACAAATAATATATCCCATAGCGTAATAATATTGCAATATTTGAATGCACGATATAAACAATATAAACAACTTTTAAACCATCTGTTTCTTTCTAGCTGTGATTTCGGCAAATGTGTCAATAAAATATCATAAAATATGTTATATAATATTACCAAGTTTAGTAATATCTAAAATAAATATAATTATTCCATATTTATTTGATTTTGAGTCCTACTGTTAATATTATATTTTTACAGAGTGTAGATTGTTTAGGGCAATGCAAATTAATTTTTTTTTTGATTTTTTTCGACGCTTTTAATTTCTTGGCGCCCCTTTGAGGTCGCCTATGTTGACCTAATGAATAAACCGGCCCTGCTAAGAGTGTTAGAGCGGCGCCACAGTAACATCAGTTCTTTAGCTATCCTGATTTTGTTGAAACCTTACCAAATATTTTCAAAACTATTAGCCGTACAAAGACGCTATATGCGAAAAACTTGTTAAAAACTGAATACTTTCGGACATTACATAGGTTGTGATCGATACTCGCTGCGAAAGTGATTGAGCACAAGAAGTGAACAAGCGGTGTTGGGTAGTGAATCCAGTGGTGTAATAATGCTTGTTACGTATGTGACAATGATTTTATTGGCAGAAAAATTGTGTGCATGCGTGAGAGTGTATCGATAATCTGGTTGCTTGTTTGGATAATAATAATTGTGAGCATTCGAGTAGAGCAGTTATACGTTATTTGTGTACTTAATCATTTACTCTCCGGGTCTCTGTCCCTTTATCTTAGAATGGGGCCCTTTAAAACATTTAGAACAGGAAAGACAGGCCTCGGACGCCCCACCCCCTGCCGACCAAATCTAGTCCAGATATTCCTGCCATTACATCTTAGGAGAACGAAGGCGTTATTAATTGGCACCGCAACGTGTGGCCTTTTGACCTGTCAATGTATATTCGACCAATCACAGAGGTGTAGTAAAACCATAATTTCAGCTAGAGTAATTCCAGTGAAAAGTAGAATATTAAGATTGCTTAATGAAAGGAAAATTAAAAATAAATTTGTAGGATTATTTGGTTGTTAAAAGTTATAAAGCATTCTGCATGTGGTGTCCGACATATCGGTTCGCTACGTTGGTTGGTTAATATTCCATCAATCATTCATGCATTGATACCATTGATACGTCATGTAGTCATGATATTTGTCAACGTCCAATCGTGCATCATCTTTGTCGACGACAAGTGACAACGACTTAGGCTTCGACGCAATTGAGTTCTAATCAACCACTAGACGAAATATATTTATAAGTTGTATAATTCCCGCATCCATTTGAATTAATGAAAACTTTAATGAAGGGTGGGAATACTGTTATTAAGATGACAACTATTATGATGCCTGATAATAGTGGTTGGTTGGATATTTATCTATTGTAAGTATTCGCTATCTAACACTGTTGTGCGAGTGTTAGTGTAATTATGGCTCGAATTACTTAAGGTTCTGTAATCGCCGCAATACAAAGTGGGAACTCCCACACACAAAGTCATTTTTTATCGGTTTATAACAGTTCGACAACTATGTCCAATACCGATAATCCAGTTTTTCCTGTCTTCTCATTTTCTCGGTTCCAATTTCCTTTCACTCACTATAGATGTCCCCTGTTTCCATTTCTTCTTTGGTCTCCCTCTCTTCCTTTGTTCCATTGCATGCCAGCTTTATCACAACACTTTCCAAGTTGTGATTGCTTGAAATTTTGATTTTTAATTTTCCTTCTTGAGTAACAGTTGTGAACATGGATGTAAAATCTATTCAGCAAAAGGTATGACGATGTATATACGTTTTCTAAAAGTATAAATAACTATTCATATCAACAAGATGAAATACCGTCCTGTATTAAATTTGATGAGAGTTGCTCGAGGCAAATCATTGTACTTTATATTGCATCATGACATGCAGTAGTTTATACCCAACCGGTATTATAAGTCAACACAAATTTAATTGAAAAGATTTAATAAAAACGACTGTTACATTGTGATTTTAATTTATTTAATTCAATTAAATTTTTCATTTTTTTTTCAAAAATCGGATGGGTATTGAAACTCGTTACCAATGTGATACGGATTTTATCGCAGGAAAAGTCCTGTGCGTGGAACTGTATCAATAGTTTAATTGGATGATACTAATTTTGAGCAATAAAGCATAGTTATACTTTAATTGTGTATTTAATCATGCATACTCTGGGTCTCTGTCCCTTTACCTCATTATGGAGTCCTCTAAAATATTTAGAACAGCTAAGACAGTATATCGGACCGTCCGTTTCCAGAGCTATTAACCCATTCCATCCCTAGCATTCCAGGGCATTACAAGTTTCATGTTAAAGTCAAAGTTATAATTTTATGTTTTGACTAGTAAAAACAAACAAATGCATACATGCATACAAAACACACACATACACACGCGCACATTACCTCAAAAACTCACTGTGTTTGCATGAATCCCTGCCAAAGAAAGTCTGTATAGGTATGAAACTTGATAGCTAAGAAATAATTTTTACTCTCCGAATTACCCAAGGTATAGTTAGGAAAGATATGTTATCGGTCAAATAATCGAAATCGGGTTTTCGACGTATCTGCACGAATCTCGCTTCCTTGGCCCCGAAAAAGTGGTTTTTGGAGTAATCTCCGTATATGTGTTTTCCGGACAAACCAAGTAACAAATCAGCATAAAATTTGGTATCTGGGCAGATATTTCTCTAACTATAACCTGGTGTAACAATAAATAAAATCGGTAGCTAAAAAAGGAAGTTCTTGCTGGCAAAATATAAGTTCGCCTATAACTAGCCAAATATTGATTCTGGGTAAAAACAAAAAATACATTCTTGCATCATTTTTTGGTCTCCACATTTCTATTCCTACAACATTATTTCGTAAGGCAATAGTTCCTAAAAGTTCAAATTAGCAAAAATTAATAATCATAAAACAATTAGAATAAAATATACACACGTTTCTAGGAGAAGCCCCAACATTATGGACACGCAAAATTGACTATATAAATATGAATATGTCAATATGAAGGTTAGTTATAAACACATGTAATATAGGGGGTATTTTAAATATGCAGTACACAGGGTGCTTTAAATATTTTTATCCGCGACGACAACGTAAAACAGCGATTATTATGTGTCTGTGCAGGCACATATGACTTACATTATCACCACTCACGAATAATAAGCTTGACACAAGTCAATAATAGGTCATAATTCCTCTAGAGGTTTTTTCTTACGTCAAGCAGAACGCTTGCCTGACTTCAATTATGAAATGTCACAATCTAAAACGTCATTTATTGAACTGAAGGTGCGTTCGGATTTTCAGAGAGAGTAGCTGGAGTAGTATTTCAGTGTATGAAAAATGCACCATTTACCCTTTTTGGAATAACCAAAAGACTAACAAGTATTTAAAATCTAATTGATAAAAGTGAAAAGATTAAATAGAAAATAGCAGAACTTGGAATAACCGAACGACTAAATAGCGTTTAGAGTGAAAAAAGTCAATAGAATATAACTGAACGCAGCTTGAAATATCTTATATATGACTGTCAAATATTGTGTCAAGCAAACG
>JARJEB010017706.1:0-23711 GCA_030264535.1 Liometoxenus newtonarum | reverse complement strand
GTAGAATAACTCCTATGAATTTCTTTAGATTGGATTTTGAAAAAAAAAATTTTTTCTCCAGACTAGTCGTTACAAAGTAACTACTACTTTGTAACTACTACTCGCGGCAAAAGTAACGAATCGTTACTACTACTTAAAAGTAACTAAACTGCACACCTCTACTTTTCAATGAATAAAAAATAGTTTATGTACTTACCAGTCTACCTACCTGTCCACATACAAGTATAAATAATAAATAAGTTCTTTGAAAGTCTGCTGCTTGGTTTTATTTAATGTTTATGGCATTGGCAGTTTTATTTGCGTATGGATTTTTATTGATGTTCCTTGCTTGTCGCTTGCTGTTTGCTTTTTGAAATGGTGTATTTTAACATGGATAAATGTAAAGACAACAATTACTAAATGACTAAATTACCATCTGGAGATTTGGAATTGGAATTGAGAAAGTTGCTCAATGAGTTTTATTTGTTTTTGTTTATTGTTGACGCAGTTTACGGCCAATACCCTCTTTCTCGGTGCAAAAAAAACGAAATAATAAAATACATAAAAGGTATAAAGATATGTTAATGAAAATGTACTTAAATGATTTTGAAACTTTCAAAGTGTCCATACTGAATGTTACGAAAAATCTTCAAAACGTTTTAGCAATAT
This sequence comes from Liometoxenus newtonarum, assembly GCA_030264535.1. Lineage (NCBI taxonomy): Eukaryota > Metazoa > Arthropoda > Insecta > Coleoptera > Staphylinidae > Liometoxenus > Liometoxenus newtonarum. The sequence goes on along the minus strand of JARJEB010017706.1, from coordinate 23,063 downwards.
GTCATTTCAAATTTTACTGTCAAAAATCTAAGTGTAATACAAGAATTGTCTTATAAATTGATTATCAAGGCATATAAACTTGAAATGAACCCGATAGTCCTTGTTTTTACTTTCCCACCATATCGTAAGGTATATGGTAAAGCACGTAAGGAAAGATGTAATCTGTCAAAACAAAAAAAACTGTGGTATAGTTGAACTTGGTGCATAGCATTGAGCACTTCAACATATCACATCGCCCCCAGCCACGGGGATAGCCTTCTGCGTTAATATTATGGATATCGATTGGTCCTCCGCTCGAAATGAATGACTTTTTGAGTATAATTTGCTTAGTTATTATAGTGTGTTGGATCTTCGCAAGTGTTGTATTGCCAAATGGATGATAAGTGGTAAGAACGTAACAACCCTGGGCTCCGTAATTTGGGCTACATGATTTGATGTACTCGTGCTGAAGGTCACCTGCGCCCTTATTTTAACTAAGATGTGTAACACGGATTGGGGCCCGCGGCTTGAGGGTTCAATGTTAGCTGGGTGCTGCTACGGAGATGACAGTGGCCGTTCGTTATTGCTACTTATTACCCTCCCGATTAGTCTTCCGCTAGAAAGGAATGAGTGGATGAGAATGATTTGTTTAGCTATTAGTGTGTTGATTCCAGATGACATAATATGATTTTTCATAATAATAAGGTACATGTTTTCCCATTATAATGATGTCATGGCACCAGTTTATTGGTTTTATATTTGATCATCTAAATGAGTCGATTTATTTTTAAATATCTATATTTTAAAATGTCCCCCTTTTGATATAACATTGGTGTAACTCGGTTCATTGCACTAAGAACTTCAACATATCATGCTCCAAGTTTAATCCCAAGTACAAAGGGATCTCTTTCATCCCTTCAAGCCCGCTGAAATGTTGATTGTACAAGTTCACCGCGCAAGCCAGTCATATTTGTTTGTTCGGTTCGGGTTTATTCTTCTTGTCGTTTCGCGTCGGAAACTCGTTGGACACAGAGGAAAGCCGAAGTGTCACACGGCGAAATACGGAGTAGACGCGTTGCGACCTTACGACTTGAGGGCCCTGGAATGTTCGAATCCAAGGGTCCTGAAGTTAGTGTATCCGATCGGAAAGTTGTGCGGTGCGAATCTTTCGGATACCAGTAACGCATTCTTGAAAGTGATAAATTGTATACATTAGCAAAATTGTTAACATACAACTTAAACACACTGTAAACTTGTAAAAGTTGTTTAATGTGATGAAATTATCACGAGAATTACATTGCACTTAAAGTTTTGCATACTACGAAATATAATAGAAAAGAATTTGCATTTTTCAATAATTCAAACACGAATACACATGCGATAGCAGCTTTAATGAGTGAATATTTTTTATAAAGACCGGTTCGATACGCAAATATTAATATTACCTATGTAGGTATGCTTATGAGCTTGTTGAATAGGTTTGTAGTCCTTCCTGGTTACCATGAGACAGACGAGTCACGATCAATCGTTTTTTCTACATATTCCTGTGTACGATCCTTCTTGTTAAATTCCTTGCAATTAAATTAACAAAATATATTAATTATTAATTCATCAGCTACAAGAAAATTTCGTGTGCAACAGTCAAAAATTTGAAATGTAAGCAACATATCATAAGATTCATTAATATCTAAAAAGAATACCAAAAGACTTACAGCAAATTAATTGTTGATGTGATATGAACCTTTTCTGTCACAATTTTAACAAATTGAATTATAGACAGATAAACAGCGACCTTTATTATAATTTAATGTCACATCACGTCCATTCGTGTTAGTCGTAATTTCTTTTTTTCAAATCATGTAATTGATTACTCTGAGTTCTGAGTACTAATTAATAAAATAAATTAATAATTATAAATAATAATTGCTTATTATTAGTTAATATGAAAATAACAGATTAATAAAGTTCTTGTAAATCTTAAAACAATAGCAAAACTGCAAAACGCAGACTCTGTAGTAAAAATACCTATAGTAATAAGAGTCGCGTTCCTTTTACACGAAATCTCAGTTAATTCTCAGTTGTGACGTCATTGCTCAGTTGTTTACACGTTCCTATTACATACGACAGTCATTGATTTAACTGAGCCGGCGATTCAGTTAATCTGAGGGACAGCTCTAATAAGGGATGTTTGGATTACAAACGCCGATGGAAGGAAATGTCTTTGTTGAAGACATCAATTCGGTAAGTTTTGCGTTTCTTTTTAGCATGTAATTGATGACGTCATTTTCCGAGTACAACAAACTCAGTTTACTGATTGGCTGACACTCACTGTAGTGTAAAAGGAACGCAACTAATAATTAATTAAAATTATATAAAACAGCAATAAAATTAACAAAATCAATAATATTTGTAATAATTTTCATAAATGAAGCCATAAACTGTCACATTTAGCTGATAAAAACATTTTATGACTTTTATATTGCTTGTTTTGTATATGATTATAGTTCTTTTATGTTTTTTCTTGTATTTATTAGCATTATTAGCGATTTTTTATCGGAATATTTATAATAACAAAGTGACAACAAACAAGCGCGCGTATGATAGTGAAGATAAATAAAATTTTAAGTGTTTTTGGAACTAAATTAACATAATCGTAAAAATGAATTACACATTTCAATGGATCTGTGAACCATAATCGCGGGACCGAAAAAAGGAGCTTCCGGGTTAGGTTAGGTTTTATTTTCATAGAACTGATTGGTTTCATCTGAAATTATTGTTATTAATGTGTGATGAAAAAAATCAACATCACGCGTTTTCGTTTTATATTGTAATTATCTTGGCATGAATATAAATATTAATACGAATATTAAATGATACGAAGTTAAATGCGCATTTAGAGAGAATAAAAGAACCGCAAACAACAAATTTAAAAAATACATGGAGTGCGTCCAAATTCGTATGTTCCCCGGCGTTATAGCTATTTTAGCAGGTTTCAGTTCGACTTATAATTTAATGTTGCCCTCTACACCTACGGGAGTATCGAATATTCAACTTATCCACTGCATGCACTCAAAACTTCTGCCCCCTCTCTAGAGATGGTGTTGAGTTCAGTTATAGGTTAATGTTATAACATTGATCACGGCATTGACAGGTCAACGTCACATAATCTTGGTTGCAATTTGCAATCATACAAGCAGAAGTTTCGGTTAAAATATGGTTGATTGATATAGAGATGCACTAGTGTGCTGTTGCATGTTCGGGTTAGTTGGACTGTGCCAGGGCAGTAATTCCCCTTTTTCAGATCCAGTGCATGCACTTACCTCCACTCGCCGAGTTAAGTTCTACCCGAGTGCATATAAGCTTTAGTCAGTAATGACCATAGAGATAGAACTCTATAGAGAGAACATAAAGTCTATTTAATAGTGAAGGGCATGCAGCCAGGCGATTACATAAAATTGCCATATTGTGTTGCCTCTAAAAGGCACGAAATTTGAAATAGACACTAGGCGTCACTAGGATGTGCGTGTGTGTACTTTTGGTAGTCTACATATTAGGGTTTTAGCCTGTTACGGTGCAACACAATATGGCGGACTAGTGGCATCACATTTGTAGCAATACCTTACCTCTAGGAGTATTAATGACAGAATGAATCTGAAGTACTGTTAAGTACTGTAAAGTTGAGAAACAGGTTTATGAATATTTGTGTTCGCACCTTTCATGCTGAATCACTCGGTATACTGACATTTAGATCTTTTACTTTTATCTACGTATAATGACGTGTTACATCTTATGTAGATGTTAATGACCAAATATAAGTTGAATTAATCGAATGCATATAATATTACTTGATCCGTCTAATTAACATTGACATTTGAACATTTTTTTTTTCAATCAGTAGCAACGAACGAAATGATACACGACGAATGTAATAATTTGCCCAATATATAGAGTAATACGTAAATATTCAACATTTCGTAATGAATAACGTTACTTGTTTTGTAATAATGGGATTTTTATGATTCGGAGCACACAAATAAGTTAAATAACTTCAATTAATATCAAATAGCATGCATGTAAATTGCTTATTGACGAATTAGGCATATTACATTTTAAACATTTCAACAAATCTTCATTTCGTTTAGGTTTATGAAAAATAAAAGTTTGTCTTGTCTATAGCTGCTTTCTGTATACCACAACTATACACGGAGTAGGTCAGAACTACTCTGAGCTGAGTAGTTTGTTTACAATTACGATGAGTACCGAAAGCAGCTCATGTGTATGAAGCAATCATTTGTTGAATCGTTGAATGATGAACTTGAATACATCAAATGACGAAATATTTATCGTATCAATTAATATAAGTCATTATTAATGAGCAATTTAAAAAATTTTAATTGTAGCAATTTCATTTGACATTGACATTACCATTGACATTTCACTTAAAAGCAACAAAATGTCATCAGTTCAAGAAATAAAATACTTATGCGGTAATACTATATTACGTATCTAGAGTGAAAATTGGTTATTGCGCAAGATGCGGAAAAGTTACAAACGAGCCGCGTAGCGACGAGTTTAGTAATCCGCGAGTGCGCAATTGCATCTTTTCACTCGTATTACGACTTACCTTAGAGCATATAAATATAGAGACTTGGAGAGCATAGCCTATTTGGCCCAATGTTAGCTTTTTAAGCCGACTGAAAGGCAAAAAATGTTGTTCGCAAGCGTGAATAAGAGGTGTGCTCTAAGGTTCCACCCAATGGTTTCACCTGTCCTGTGCGCTTGCGCAATATCAGATTTTAAAACTTAAGAACACCCTCCATATTATATGCTCTAAGCGACGTACTATACTTTTTCTACGAACCACAAAATAATAATTTTATAAACGCAAAGAAATCAAATCAGCCAAAATAATAGTGAGGGCAACCCATAGAACACAAGTGAGTTCATCTGGTTGCATGCATTCAGGCTTGACAACTTTATCCAGGCGCTTGATAGCTTCGTCGCCAAGTTCAGCTTGTAGAAATTACTTTTCCAAGGTCATTTGAAAATAATTATATAGAGTGAAAAAACCAACGAAATAAATTAATAAAGTGCGTACGGGATGTATTACGATTAGGCGAAGCATCCAAACTGCAACATGATACTTTAATGTTTCGTGGTAAGTAAGTAAGGTTAAAAAAGGCTATCGTTGACAACTTCCTTAATGGCGATTCAGTTTTCCAGATTTCTTTATCTAACACCTTGAACGTACGTCACGAATGTTCGAGGTGAATGTTCGTAAAGCCATATGGTAAAGATTCGTTATCAGGACCTGCTGTTTGTGCGCATTTGTTAATTTTTCGTATTGGTCGTAGAACCACACTTTACGGTGAAAAAAATTAAGCTTTTCTATTAAAATGACAAATACAAATTCTAACTAGACAGAAAAAAAAACAAAAATCTACGATTCTTGAGAGTTTCTTTATTCTTTAATCTGGTGTGATGCAAATCTTTTTTCAAAACAATATAATATTATATATTACTTAGAATTATTATAATTTCAATTTCATATGACAATTTTATTTATTATATAGGTCGTATTCCGTTATTCGTGTAAGTGCTTAGCGTTTTCGCTTGCCTATATGCGATTTCCAGAGCGTTCACTTAGCTTTGTGAACGCTCATGAGTGCTTTAGAAGTGTCCAGTGCAAGCATAAGTGCAAAATGGACGATCCAGACATGATATCATTATTGTTGTCTCGCCTCGACCCTGTGAGCGTCGTAAGAGCAGAATAATGACGTTGCATTGAAGGAAGTCACACTTAGCTTGTAAGTGCTTCTAAGCACTGACGAGAGCTAACGGAACACGGCCATATCATCATTGTGATAATGTCTTCCATAACTCAGAACTCTTCATCTTAATATGTATCTTTTTGTAATTTGTAACAGCATAATAAGGTTTGTAGTTTTCACTTTATTTTATTTATAATTATTATTTGATTTGATTCTTCTCCCCTTTTTACTTTTTTTTCTTGGTAATCGACTAGAAAATTATGACTCTGCCTTAAGGTACCTAATATATTAATAGTTTAATATCTGTTCATTTTTTAAATATATTTTAATATCTTTTATAATGAAATATTTATTTTATCGTAGATTTTTTCTTAGTTCCAGGTAATTGTAATTTAAATTTTAAATGTAGTTTTTTTCTTTTTCATTTTTAATAGTAATCACTCTAAAATTTATGTTTAATCTTTAAAATGTAATTTTGTTTTCTTTATAGGCATTTCATTTATTTATGTTAATTGAATTAAAAACTAAAAAGCAGTGTATTCAATGTATAAATTTTAAATTGAAACAAGCATATCATTTCCATTACAGTAAAGTTAAAAGGTTAAAATTTCGTGTACTTCGCGTATATGAATGTGTTTTTTTTCTTCTGTGTATTATAAGAATCGCAATTCAGTGTTTTAATACGTTTGTTCCAATACATTTCAACTCAAGTCAAACCGAAATTTGAAGCGTGTTGGAACAAAACTCTTAATAAATAGAACAATATACAGTTTAGGAATGAAATAAGTAATAATAATATCACCAAGTTGAGTGATTCTCAAATATTAATTAAAAGTAGTTTAAATATTAAACAATTCCTTCCGCTGGCTACATCTTATTGTCCCTCTAAAACTTTCTTTTTACGTAAATATCATTTTTTTGATGGACTTTTCACAACTTTTTTTGTAATTGTTGCAGTGGTAATTGTAATTTTAATACAATTTAGTTGTAATTTGATTAAATAACGAATTATCGTACTAGAGTCAGGAAAACGCTGTTGTCAATAAAATAAACAACTGTCAAAAATTCTAACTAAATAAGCGGTGATGGCAAGCCGGTTTGCACCGAGTGCAATCGAACGTTTGCTCCCTGAGGGTGCAATCAGATTCCCGCCATAACCTAACATTATTTGAATCTGACGAATCTTAATGGCGATCTTATTGGCGCCATCCAACGATTGGACATGCACATGCACTCACTTGGTGCATTGGGTGCGTAAACATTTGCACTCGGTGCAAATGCTAGCGCTGAAAGAAAGTCACTCGCTGTTTTCCTGTTAATCGGTAATGTAATATCTAATTAAGTTCGTTTTGATCATTAATTTATTAGTCACTAACAAGTTGTAATTCTGTTGAAACGATTTTCAATGATTTGACGTGTTGGTCATGAAAATTTTGTGATTTACTCAATAGTAACTTTTGAATATTACAAAAGAGTTATTAAGAGCCGCATAAACTGCTACAGTGCACTTAAACATTGTTCGATTCGTAGAGTACCTGTTTACGTGCAGCTCTTAGTAGCTCTTTTGTATAAATCGAGAGCACCAATTGCAGTGACATTGTGTGTATTGAACATGTTAATTTAAAAGTGCTCATAACTCTCAATTCATATATGTGTTTTTCTTTTTTCTTAGTTTGTTGTTTTTATTTTTGATGAAATAACTAGCGAATAGTCGTTTCTGTAGATTTGCGGAAGAAGCATGATCACCTTCGGTTCGGTGTTAAATCGATACAACTATTAAGTAAATAATTTAATAATTATAATAAATAATTTAGTTAACAACAAGTAAAATCGTCCGATTGTGAATCGCACACTTCTCTTTATTTTATTACAACATAATACAAACAACTACCGAAGGTGAAATGAACTTTCAACGTATTTACGCTGCACGACAGTGAATTTCTCTACGCAATTTTCAACAACTTATGGTGTTTACTTAACACGTAATTTTGAATGTTTAATTATTAGTAATTCATTTTTCATTAGATAATATTGATGTTTGTTGCTTTTTTTTTCTTTGAACAGCAAAAGGTGGTGTTGATTTAGTACATTTAAGTTTATAGTATACCTAAATACTTTCCGTTATAGACATTTTTAATATTTTCGAGTTGTTCACGTGTCGTCGTCTTCTGTATGGTAACGTTTCTTTGCTGATTTTACTCACCGATCTTGCGGAACGCGTACACCTCTTAAGATTTTACTTTGCTATAAATGAAGTTGTCTATTAGTAACAATGAAAAATGATATTAACTGATTTCACCAAATAAGATTGCAAAAGTGCAATAGAATTGGTTTGAACTTACTTGATATTGTTCTTCGGTATCAATTGTTCCAACGACAACGACGATCTGATATTGGCGTGCTTTCATTGCACCCTCGCTCTTTCGCACTAACCGTAGCGCACCTGCTGCTGATGTTGTATCGCCGAATTGGGCCATTTGTTGGGGCGAATGGCTCGGATCCAATACTAACAGCACCAGGGATCCATCTTTTAATGCTTCGATGCCCATTATAGTGCGGCTATGGCCTAAATTAAATAGAACAAATTACAAATTAAAAGTGTAAAAAAGTGTAAAGTCAATATGAACACAAAAATGCCAAATTTCGTATCGATATATTTTTGTGTTCATGTGAGAGCAAGACAATTAGAATGTTACTTTAAGCAGCAAATATAATTGAAATTGATTTTTTTCATGCATGAATTTGAACATTTTCCCTTTGATTGTAGCAACTGAAAATGATAAAAGTGAGATCTGAAGTGAACCAAATTTTAAAGTTTCATTTGATGACATCGTTTTGTCGCAGCTTTTGAAATGATACACACCTTGGTGTTGAAGATATAAAGGTGCAGCAAAGTCCCCATTAGCAAAACCTTCGAAATATTTGAGTACCCAATTGAACAATTCTGGATGTGACCCACCGGGACCAGTTGGCCGATGAAAATCGACCAATTGACTCCGTATACGCAAAAAAGATAATAAAGTCACCACTTCGGTAGCACCAATCCACTTTCTAGTATTTACTAGTTTACTTCCTAATTGTTCGGAACCCTAGATCAAGAATTAGTCGTGAAAATCGTATCAACTGCAATATATCGACGCAAAATTACCTGTATGTCGAAACCCTGAGACCAAGCTTGTTCGATGAGACTTTGTAACCGTGATATGCTCGGAACGGAACTCCTCGGCGGCTTGTGATCCTTCCAAATCCTATAAAGTCGCTCATTGAAGCCGGTGTGCGTTAGCAAACTGGAGAACAACATCTGAGTGTTACGATAACCACAACCCCATCCACGGTCGCCGTATGATGACGCATAATGATCGACACAGGTACACGTCAATGTCCTAGCCACATTCGTAGCATTGAAGCTCATCGCCTTCACACGGGGCACGATAGTACGCGTTACGGAGCGGCCATCGTCAACACCGCAACTTTCCGCCGCGCGCAGATCCAACGTGCGTTCGTAGTAATCAGCAACGCTCATCTCACCGGCGTACACTGCTCGTTGCATGTTCGTAACGGACTGCTCCCGGAAATTGCCTTGATCATCCATGCCGTATTGTGCTCGAAGAAGTTCGAATTCACGTTGTTCACGTTTACGAAGCTCTTCGCGATCCACCGGTGCTGGCGAGGTAGCTTGAAAGTGACTCTCGACGTGTCGACTCGCAACGTCACCCTGAACACAAACATTGATATTAATGTTTTTCCCCCCATATTGTATTGTCGAGTGAAAATTGTACATTTTTATACTTACATTGTCATCTAATGTCATGCCACAGACTGGACAGGAAAAACTGGAACTCGATGCTGGTGACAAAATGTCTCTGTGTTCGATGTTTACGTGCAATTCCAAATCGGGTGCAGAATTGAAAGATTTGGAGCATAATGGACAGGCGAAGACTTCGCTTGTTGAACCGCCAACCGATGGCGAAGTCAAATCAAAATGTTGTCTAAAAGTTAAGAATTTGAATATCATACATAGTTTTTTTTTTAACAAAATTTAGATTCCAAAAGTTTATCCTCAAACGGTACCACATTGTGAACAGCATAAACAGTATCAATTGAATGAAATTGAATGAAAAACGACGGCATCCTAAAACGTACGGAAATATTTTGGCAAATTTACGTAACGAAATCAATACGAGGAAAGAGTCAAACAAACAGCTCGCCAACAGATGATGGTGATTGAAACTTTTTAGATATTTATATATTTTTGTATGCCATGACGGAATATGATTTAAAATAGAAATGAAAAAATGAAATTGAATTTAAAGAATGTAAACGAAATTGTTTTTACAAGGCTGACTTAAAACAATATCAAAATATTAATTAAATTAATTACGAAGTAAAGAAACGAGCAAATTTGACGACTATTAGATTAAAGTATGACTAATATGAAAAATCAGAATAATAACACGAAAAACAAAGTATGTAACAGTGAACCTTACCTATTAATATGTTCTTCAAGCTCATTGGGACTGTTACTTGTATAGTTACACATTGGACATTGCATAGAAGGTGCTGAATTCTTCAATTTTAAGTTCAAACTGGATCTTAATGGTGATCCATGTCCGTGATGGCCACCATGACCGTTTGTTGATGGACTCATTGGACTTAATTCACCACCGCCATTCACAAGATTGTGCTACAAGTAAGCTAGTTACAAACAACCAGTAGCTATAGGTAAATAGACAGAACCTTTGGCGTTAAATTGATATTATTAATATTATTACTGAGTGTACCATTGCTGGTGCCGTTTCGTACAGCATTATCATTCCATACAGCACCAGCACTAGTTTCGCCGTTGTAGTCTGGACTTGTGTCATCAATGAAAGACATATTCATTTCAGATTCGGGCGTTAAAAAGTCCAAATGTGCTTGATTCACGTGCAGAAGCAGTTCGGAAGGTGAGATCGAACCTAATTGACAGAATGGACACACTGCATGGCCATTCACATGTTCTGTATGTGTGTGAATGCGGAACTCATCTTCGGAGAGGCTCTCCAGACCGCATATTTCGCAGCAGTAAGTTACATCAGGTACGTTGCTAGCCATTTTATTCAATTATTTGTAGTACTTATAATTATAACAAACCTACAAAAACAAAAGACTGCAATGCGCTTTTTTCGACACAGCATTTACACAAATTGATAGTGATGGCAAGTGATGGTAAATGATTGATGTGTCACATTTAACTTTATAGATTATTTACGAATGTTCAACGATCGTTAATAGTTACCTAAAACTAATGCAAAACTAAACCTAAAGGGAGATCAATTCGATTGTACTCCTCCATTCGGACATTGATGACCTACTTTTAAATTTGACAGCTGTTTCAGTCAAGGGCCTTTGCGCACTCCACAAAACAGGTTTCCCCACAGACAGAACGTGACGTCACTGTATAGTTTTTGGGCACGTTTTTTTGGTGCCGTCTAAGACTGTTTTTTTTTGTTACGGAATACTCATTCCGGTTTATACATTTTGCACCGTCTCGAGAGACCGTGCAAACGGAAGATTAAAGAGTAGGGGAATGTTTTCGATCTCTTTACATATCTTGTTTTGACGTTTTCGATGAAATTGTTGCAAATAATTAGAAATAATCAGCGTTGTGATGTATTCATTTCGAATTATAATTCGTTAGCGTTATTTGCGGTTATTAATAGGTAATGTAAACATTATTCTAGCTTTTAAGGAAGGTGGCAGAACAACAACCAACTTCCCGCACTGCTACTAAATTCGGTTTATGCAGCTTTGCGTTTTTTTTTGCTCTTCCAATTCCACAATCTTCCTTCTACTTCTTGGACGTTAGCAAAAAAACTGACCCTTTATATGGGATACGTGACGTCAATTTTATTTCAATTTGGGATGACTTATGCGTAAAAGACCTTGTTTTATATGACATCTCCATGACAACGATCTCACGCATGCGGAAAAGTGTTGCGATTTGAAGATTACTTAATTTCAAACTTGCAAAACAAATCGCAAGGATATGCATTCTCTCAACCATATGAAAAGGAATATATATTTATTATTTATTTATATTTAACTTAATACGCTGTTGACTCGTCATTAACTGTATACAAATATCTCTATTTTGACATTTTGCCAACAACGGTCGAAATAATTTGGAAGTTTTGGAATATTAGGATCATCAAAATCTAAAAATAACTAAACTATACTTGCATTCCACGCACGGTTTTTAGTTACATGCCATAAGTCGATCATGTCGGAAGACGAACCGAAAACGTGTGCTGAATGTAAGAAACCCGCCGATTTAAGGTGTTCCGGTTGTCGTGCAGTTGCATATTGCACGAAGGAGCATCAAAAAGCCCATTGGAAAGCTCACAAAGGACAATGTCGTCCTTACGAAGTACTTATCAGTCAATTGCGTAAAATGTGGGATGTTCTAATGTAGTTTGTTTTTATTTTTTTGTGCAGATTCATATGGCATCCAATGTTGGTCGTTGTCTCATCGCTTCAAGGGATTTGAACAAAGGAGACTTGATCCTCACCGAAGAACCTATTGTTTATGGACCGAGGCCGCACATGGTGGAAAAAGGACCCGTCCCTTGTCCAGGATGTTGTCGCCTTATCATTGCTAGCAAGTCGCCACGATGTGAGGGATGCGACTGGCCCGTTTGCAATACTTTGTGTGATGGATTGAGGGACCCCAGAAGGCACGGATTTGAATGTTTCATTGTTGGTTTAAGAGCTCATCGTGCTTTGGATGGATTACACGAATATTACAGGTTTGTAATAGAATAACTTCTGTTGGAACGAAGTTTTATGGAAAAAATTCTTAATTTCAGGCAGGACGTGCTTCTGGCTATTCGATGTTTGTTAATTCAACGGCAAGGCATCAAGAGATGGAGCAAATTCATGGAGATGGAATCGCATTTTGATAAGCGCTGCAAGGGAACTCCAATTTACAAGTAAATAATTTTTCAATTAGAGTAGTTAGTTATTCTCTCTGAAACTTTTTAATTTTGTGCTTGTGTGTGTTTTTAGGGATATTGATGATCGTGTAGTCAAATATCTCTTTGAATTTATTTCAAAACTAAAAGCCCTTGAAGAAAATACAAAAAATGTCATCCTTCCCGACGTATCACCTGAAACAATTCACAGAGTCTGCGGCATTATCGACGTAAACGCATTGGAAATCAACCAAGACGGCGAATTATCTGCGTTGTACCCAACAGCTTACTTGTTGGAACACAATTGTTTAAGTAACACAGTCCACGCATTCGATACCGCGGAACACCATTACAAAATAACAATACGTGCGTCAGTATCGATCAAAAAAGGAGAACATCTCACGACAATGTACACCCATGCATTGTGGGGAACTCAAGCCCGTCGTGAACATCTCCGGGAAACGAAGTACTTTTCATGCGAATGTAAACGTTGCGCGGATCCAACTGAATTGGGCACTTATCTGAGCGCTTTGCGTTGTTTAGGCACTGAAGTGGAACCATGTGGCGGAATTCAATTGCCGCAAAACCCATTGGACGATCGCACTGAATGGGCATGCGATAAATGTCCCATTCGCCTTCCGGCATCTGATGTTGCTTACTTGGTTAATCAAATTGGAGAAGAAGTTGATTCAATACAGCTGTCGAATCCAAGTATTCGAGATTTGGATGGTTGTTTGAATAAAATGTTGACGTTTTTGCATCCTAATCATTATCATGCGTACTCAGTGAAGCATTCGTTGGTACAACTGTATGGGTATCAACAGGGATACATGCCGAATCAAATTAGCGATGAGTTGCTCAAAACAAAGGCGAAAATGTGTCGTCAGTTGATTGACACGACGGAAAAGATTGATCCAGGTAATGCCAGACTCTGTCTTTATTCCGGAGTTCTTTACCATGAACTTTATCTGGCCAATATGACATTTGTAAAGCGCAAATGGGACGTGGGCATAAAAAAGGATTTGATTTTATTGATTAAAGAGGCTCGGGAAAGTCTCAGTAAATCTAGAGAAGTGCTTTTATACGAAAAGACCTCTCCATCGGGCGAGAAATTGAATCACTTGGTTGATACTTCTCATAAAGAATTCGACAAATGGATTGCTAGATACAAAATTGACATTAACGCCACATATTAATATATTTATTCATTGTTGTTGTTTTTATTATTGATTACTAACGATTTGCATATTTTTGTGAACATTAACTGAATTGAGAAATTCTATTGTGCTAAAAATTCAGTTAGTTGCCTTTTTATATCCTTCAAATTCCTTTATTTTCGTACTTTTCCGTTTAAATAAAAATATCCAGAATTTTAAATGTTCTGTTTCCTTCATACCATTATACCAATTTAACAGGCTGTATATGACATATCGCGGATAGTCCATTATGGTTACCAACATTTCAAAAATTTTTAGTTAACTAATATTTAAACTGATTTAAACCTTCGATTAACTGGAAAATGCTCAATGGCAACCTCGCATCTTTCGTGACATTGGCAGTTTTGACTTTTGACAGAGAAATTTAATTCATGTGAGTTCGTTCTGCGTTTAATAACAACAACAATAATAATAATAGTCAAAACTTTACTAAAAATGCGAACATTATTCAGCATATTTGCATTTTCAAACTTCCATTACCACTTTATCAACATGAAATAACTGGTTGTGAGTTTGCATTGTAAAGTGTTGTTGAGTATTGATCTGTTAATTTCCAATCAGTGCATGGCTCACACAAAAGCAAGTACATTTTCTGCTATCAACAATGATAGCGCAACACATTTTCCAACGATGATCGTGCCGTCAACGTATTTGTTAACTCCATTTGTCGGGACCATTGTCGTTTGTCTCGCGTCGTATTACTTTTTGAAGTGTCTTCAGAATCGAGCGAAGCAAGTGCCACTTAAGGATTCGAAAAACCATAGTTGGAAGGCTATTAAACTAGCATCGCGTGTAAATAAAAAAGTAACATAAGTTTAAATAAAAAAATTATAAATAACATTTCAGCCTTGGTATTGTTCCATCTGTGAAACTTTACTGATCAATGGAATTGGCGTTTATTGCGATTGCTGTGGCGTTTGTGCCGATCCTGACTGCGTTAAGGATGCCAACAAGACTTTAACATGTAAAATTATTACGAGTAAAATAGATTACTTAGTACATCACTGGGTTAAAGGTAAAAATGACCAATAAATTTCGAAATACTGGGAAAAAGACTAACAAAAACAACTGTTTTTTGTAGGAAACTTGCCATTAGGAGCGACATGTACAATATGCTCAGAAGAATGTTCATTGTTACCGGGTCTCATTGATTATCAATGTTGTTGGTGTCAGAGATCGGTGCACATGAAATGTTTGAAGCTGGTAGAGAATCTCTGCGATTTCGGACCGTATAAGTCGATGATTGTACCGCCTTGGTGCGTGCAAACCGCACGGATGAAGAGTAGCATTCATCGTCATCTACTATTGCGCGGCGTTAAGGACCCTGGCTGGCTAGATTGGTCGCCGTTGATAGTCGTCGCGAATCGCAAGTCTGGTAACAACGAAGGCGATGCTATTCTTTCGGAGTTCAGGCGCATTTTGAATCCTGCCCAAGTCATAGACTTGGCTGAACGCCCACCAGCCGCAGCTTTACAGTGGAGTGTTCTCGTCTCTCCGAAGCCCATCAGGCTTTTGGTTGCTGGAGGCGATGGGACTGTTTCTTGGATGTTGACAACTTCACATAAATTGGATCTAGAGGTACGATTTTTATTTTATTTGAGCAAGAGTTAGAGAGGAATGAAATGATCTATAGCCAAGAAACAAAATAATATTTCTATCTAATTTAATCAAAAATAGTCAAATTTGCAAGTATATAGGCTTTTTCCCCCATGATTTTGTATTATTTGTTAAAAAAAAGGTTTTTTTTTCCTTTGATATTAATTTAGCCACAACCTGCTGTGATGATTTTACCACTTGGTACCGGCAACGATTTATCAAGGGTTTTAGGCTGGGGTAAAGAAACCACTGAAATGGAAGCGACAAATATTATCGAGAAAATTCAAGAAGCCAAGTTATCTGAAATCGACAGGTAAATAATTCTCGTGACTCACTCAGTTGTAGCAGCTAACATTACGTTTTTCGTTCTTTTAGATGGAAAGTGGAAGTGACACCTTCCCGGCAATTAGGAATCTCGTTACCTACAAAAACGCATTACATGTATAATTACTTCAGTGTTGGGGTGGACGCTCAGGTTGCATTGGATTTCCATAAAACACGAGGAAGCAGATTTTATTTATTTAGTAATCGTGTTTTTAACAAGGTAATTTCCAAATTACTTTGTTTTCTTATTCAGAATCAAGTGTCCTACATAAAACTTGGTGGGATAGTTGTTTTTCTTTTCCTTTCAATATGTTTGCCGGTTACGTTTGTTGTTAAATGTTGCTTTTCCATTTATAACAAATCAGATATTGTACCTGATTTATGGAACCAACCAAGTGGTATGGTCCGATTGTAAGAACATCGAGCAACATTTGGATCTCTATTTAGACGGCAAACGTGTCGATTTACCTGAACTCGAATCAATTGTCGTGTTGAACATTCAGTCATGGGGTGCCGGTGTGGACTTGTGGTCCATGAGCGGCGAGTCAGCGACACAAAGCTACAAAGACGGTATTTTAGAAGTACTGGGCATTTATAGTTCATTTCATATTGCCCAACTGCAAGTTGGTTTATCCACCCCGCATCGAATTGGCCAAGCCAAAACCGTCGAGGTAAGTTTCGAGATGAGACAAAGTGGTGGTCACGGTATGAAAGCAATCGACAACAACACGCATCGCATCATCCATTATCAAGCGACATACAAGATACAAACATCATCAAACATCATGGCGGTTGCAATTTCATACATAATATTTTAATTTGCAATTCAATTTCAACAGATTCGGTTACACGCAACATCACCTGTCCAAGTCGATGGTGAACCTTGGGAACAACGTCCTGCAAATATACGAATTTCATTAGTCGATCAAGCAGCTATACTTGTTAATAAGAAACGAGGGATGGTGAGTGCTTCCATGTCGCCAATTAAAAATGCCCATTAACTGTGTGCCACTACTGATTTTCACATTAAATTCCAAATTCCATCAACTATTAACGCAACTTATTAACTTTTACTCGTAGTATGGAAGGGTAAGTATCATTGTTCCCGGTTCCCGCGCGAAGTGAACACTAGCAAATCTCAAGTCTTTCAATTTTACGTGCATTTATAAAATATCTACTTAATAATATAAATACCACTGAGTCATTATAATAACGTACTTACTTAAACTAATTCCTATATGCCAAAGTTTAATTAACAACAACGTGTAGAATAAACTTATCTTATTTGTATTCTATTGCGTGAGATGGATATGATGAGAATATTATATTATATGAGTTTATTACACACAGCCACTATTAAAACAAACATTTATATATAACTTTTATCTATATGTTGTTGGTTGTACCGTTAAAATAATTAAATTGTTAGAAAAATGGTGCGATATTCCACTTTAAACTACTCTTAGTAGTTCGCAGTAGTATATCGCAGGCAAGAGAAACTGTTTATTATTAAATAATTAAATTTATTCAAATAAATGTCTCCTAATTTTAGTGTTAGTGTCTGTACGCTCCCTACTTCTCGTCAAAAACACATCAAAGATTGCCCTTAGAAAACGCACTTAAAGCTGATGAATATGGTAGTGAGTGTTAAATTATTCTTTATTTACTCTTTAAATATTAATTTATCGAAATCAATAGTATGTTAACCGTTGTTTTGTTCCAATTTCATCCAAATTCTCACGTATCACTTCAATAATTCAATTCATTCCCAATCCCTTAAAATTATGTCGTATTCATTATCCGCAAAAAACTGCGATTCAATATTTCGGATCATAGTTTCACCGCAGAACAAACATTCCGATGCCACGATGTTATCAATATCGTTGCGGACCATATCTCGTGATGACATGCCTGTCGAACAAGTGCTAATATTATCAATGGTTTGCGTGCTTAATATGTTCATCTGTCGTTGTAAGTCGGCCAATTTGTTACGTTTAGCTGGGCCTTAAATAGGTATTAAATTATGAAAAAAACTAAAAAATAATTAAAGAATAATTTGACATCTTACCAAGCATTGGTGTTAATTCTTTTAATAAACAATCAGTATGGAACCTATGTTTGCATGGAAACAAATAAAATGGTCGCATCAATAAGCAGAGATTGCATACATCACAATTATCAGTTGGTTTGATATACGTATAACGACTACGGAAACTTTGTATGTCCTTTCGCACGGTTTCAGCAGAGATTGTTGCTTCATCCATTTCTTTCTTCAATTCTTCAATATCATGATTATATTTCTATAAGAAAACATCAAATACTTAATAACTTGCTTAGTTTTGTACTAACAAATTGTATTTACCTTTAATGAATTGCAAATTGCATTCTTAAAGTGATCAATTGTGACGAAATCAGAAAAGAACGGAAGAATATCTTCAATGCGTATCAAGTTATCGCACTTTTTCAAGAACTCGATGGCCATTTGAATGTCATCTTTACCACTTATAACATGCTTAGCTATAAAATCGCAAATAATTTGATACGTTGTTAAAGTTTAAAAGATACAAACCTATTTTCAACCATAACTTCTTTCTTAGCTCCAAGTCATGTTCAGGGGCTTGATTTGCAATTTCAATGGCTAAATCTTTGTCCAATGTTAACGCCATATCCACAGCGCTTTCCCACTGCCCTAACAAACTGGACAGTTGGACACAAGCGTTAGTTAACTTTCGTTCCTGACATAAACGCAAGGCAAAGTACACATCGTAATTTATACACATAACATCTTGCCCTTGTGATGATAAATACTTAAGTAACTTTGGGATATCGTATTTGGCATATAAAGAGAGTAGTAAGTTATGCACAGCTTTCTCAGGGCACTTCAAATTGTTAATACAAAATTCAAGGTATTTGATGACTTCCAAGCAATGCATTTCCCCATCGCAACTGACCAAGGCTGGAAGCAACTTGGCAGGTTGTAAATTGCTTCTTTGATCGATCAATGCCTTGACGACTAATTTCGGTTTTTCTTGCATTAGAATCGGGGCAAATTGATAAAACAATTCACGATTGTTTTGATTCTTTAGTACATCCAATGCATCATGAAAACCGTTCTTATAAATATGTTGCCGGATAAGCTAGAATGTACATAACAAATTGTTACGTTTTCTTTTTTGTTTGATGTATAATTGAGAAATATTACCTTCTCAAAATCCTTGTTAACGATTGTAAGCTTAATCGCATTTGATTTGTCACCATGACTAGCCATAAGATCATAAATTGCGCCTTTATTCTTTTTCGTACACTCCAGCAGGATCGGTAACGTCAGAAACTGTTCAAACTCCTTTTGAACTTCAAAGTATGCGTTGGACGGTTCCATTCCCTTCAACCGCAGCTCCTCCATATCAGTCGAATACAACTCAATGAGCCACAACGTGATCATTGTTATCTGCGTTTTATCTTGTGCCTTCAACGTGGTCAGCTTTTTACGCAAAAATATTTTCAGCGCGCTTTGGTTACCTATTTGTATAAACTTGAGGCAAATCTCTTCGAAACTTGTTTGTGTTTCGGCGAAACGCAATGCAGCCAAATGATATGCACCACTGTCAAAATGCATATTGGCTTCTCGTAGTAATACTTGATTATAATACAATTCATTGGACTTTGCATACTTTTTGGCCAAATCAAACTCTTTCCGGTCGCTGTAGATCTGCCACAAGTTGCGATCTTCGTTCGTGATACGAAATCGGAATAAGTTCTTTTCGGTGACTGCCCATATGGTGCCGGTGACATGATCTTTGACGACATTAACAAGTCGACCAAACGCTTCATTGTAATTATCTTCATAGACAAGTTCGGAATTTAATAATGAGACGCCTTTAATTCGATTGGAATATGCAACTAAAGCATGGAATTCAGTCAATGCCAGTGTAAATGGTTGTGTTTCTGGCGTCCCGACGCTTGGATATTCCACAAGCGTCATTAGGTTATTTATTGATTTTATGTCTTCTAACTGATCTACATCAAACTGTAAAACAATTTCAGTGCAACATATTGTAAGCAGTCGAACCATTATTAATTAATACCTGTGCAAAGTAAATGCCTTTCTTTGTCATCCACGCAAAGCTATTCGGCGTTATAGAATTTTCCGACCAAAATTTTATCTCGGAAAAGTTACTATCAATTTCCTCGAAGGTATCTCTCTCGGGTATCGAAAGATACCGCATGAATACCTGTTGTAATAACGGGCCCTTCACTTTTGTGCTCGCTATGCCTGAGAAAAAGTATAAACGATTCGCCGTTGTGGCAAATATGTGGTACTTTTCCGTTCCAAGTACATTGCAAAAATGCAATCCAGTTATTGGTGTGTTTGTTCCTTTGCCAATATCAAATACCTAGAATAATTCAATAAACAAACAAAAAATACGATATAATGTCATGTAAAATTAGAAAGAATAGTTTGTTAAAGAAATAAACATACAACGCCGTCAGAATCCTTGTTGCCATATAGAGGCAAATAATTTGGTAGCTTGCAAGAAATTAAGTACAGAAATTAAAACGATTTGCAAAAAAGAATTTAGTGAGAAATGAAATAACGACTAAATAGTTTACGTTTACAGTGGTATATCAAAAGCAGCTAAAGGTAATGTAATTTATAAACTTACTTGTTTCCATTGCTTTTCTCCATCCAACATAATGTCAGCTTCAAGCAAAACGCCTTTTGAAGTCCCTGAAGGTACAATAATTTGATTAGACTACGTTTTCTCCTTGCAAAATTGATTAGAAATAATTACCAAGTAAAATTGGTCCCGTTTTGCTATCATACTCGTTGTTGATGTTCCAAGCAACAGCTGTAATCTCATAACTTCCAAATTTATTGGTCAAAGACCTTAATTTTGAATTCCATTTCCTTGACATATAATAGAGATCCTGTCCGAAACCCAATAACATGTGATTTGCGTAAGGATCCAACGATAGCAGACTCAATTTTGTTCCTTTTGGCAAAATTGTTTCTGAAACGCAAAGAATTAATAATAATTACATTTATGCGTAGTGTACGAACCATCTTTTTGACCAGGATTATTTAAATTCATCCGAAACAAAATATTATTTGCCATTGCGACGACAAGAAATTTATTTGAAATCGCAACATGTGTTATGCGATCTGCCGGAATAAAATCCTTCTTAGACTTTGTAAAAATTGGCAAATCAGGTTCTATGCTCATTTGTATATATCCAGATGTACTCTGTAAAATATAAAACTTATACATTAACTGATTGCTAATTTTGAAGAGCACTAATGACAAATTTACCATTTCTGCTGAGGAAACTGTGCTCATTTTGGATTTTTGCGAGGCTTGCTCAAACTGATCAAACATATTCATTTTGAATGCCCGGTTTTACACAATATAGAAAATTTAAAACAAAGGAACTTATTAGTTCAGCTTTAAAAGCGGGTACAACTAATTTTGTAAAAATTAATTTGATTGGTTTATTGATAAATAAAACCAGCTGGTTTCTGTCATTCCCCTTCCGGTTTGTGGGTGGTCCTGTACTGATTATAGTAGCGACAAATGCTGCAAGAGGACGCGCTTGGTTGTATTAAATCAGAATTCAAATTTTATAGAAAATTTTTTTTTTGAAATGCTCGCTCCCAGGTTCTCAAAGAATTTGTTTCAGCTGTAAATTTCAACTATATTTCAGTTATATTTTGTATTTGTGATATTTTCCCGGGTTCGAAATAGATATGAAAGCACGCATGAATTCATGGCGCAATTTTCCAATGTTTCTTGGGAAATTGAAATATCGATTGCCTTTACATTTCATTGCGACCCATTTTCCAAGCTTCGATGTGCTACAGCTTTTGGCACATGCACGCGCACAAAATGCAACAACCGTTCTCAATGTTGTGATTGTTGCGTTATTGTGAACACAAACTTTAGAAACAAAACAATATAATATCAAACAACAAGCTCTGAGAATGGAAGGAGCAACTGTGGCAAATCGTCAAAACATTAACAACACCAACGTTATTTTCTACGTGTCGTTTGGTTTATGTTTAATCCTCTATTTATCGACATATTTGCTCGGTTCCAACGACATCATTGTCGATCAAAACGCAACTGAAAGAGATGCACATGAAAAACAACAAGCATCAGAAGAAACGCAATCTCAATCTGAAATGATTCCAAAGAAACGTGTTATCATTATAAAGGCACCAACAACACCGGCGTCATATAAATTAAGACACGTACTTCCAGAAATAATCGATGGTTACATATTAAGTCAAGAAGGTTGTGTTCCTGAGGATATCAACAATGAAGAAAAACACAAATTACCACCACCGAAGGATACCTCCAGCACTAAGAAGAACGAACCAAAGAGTGTGATGGTCATCTACGTTGCAGTCGCATTGTTGCTGATGTCTTTGGGGGCGACTTTGGTGGACTTCTGCAAAGCGAAAAGTGAGTTGAAGAAAGATAACGATAGTCACAGTAGTAGAAAGAAGCCTGCTTTGACACGACGTTGTAGCTTGGCCGATTTAACTGTTTTAAGGCATGCAAGAAAAGAGTTGCTGAGAAAGGAATCATTTTGCGGCATCGGCGCCCACAACGCTGGTGGAGATCAACATAAGGGTAACAAGAATTGGAAGATAAACAGAACACCGTTGAGATTAGATTAGACAGCGTGGCTTTTGTTGTTAGATTAAGTTCATAACATAATAAGAATGTTGTTTGTAATTGCAATGCATTCTCATTTTAAATAAATGTCCATGCTTCTTTCTTTTTGCGCTCTTGTTTCATGCGGTTTTCTGTTTGCCGCTCACAAAACGGCTCCTTCTTATCAGCCTCAATATTTTAGTAACTTTTATTACGGTTGGTGACCTCTTTTAGTTTTAATTTAACACACGCAAAATAGAAGTGGCAACAGCGTAAGGGAACGATATGTAGAGTTCACTGTTGCCACGTTCCCAGAGCCTGCTTCGAAGAAAAAAAAACCGATTTCTTACGGAAATACCCGAAAATAAATATTCACAAAATTTCCTAGGGGTAAATAACTAGCAAAAGTCCTTGTACACATTTGATAAAGTTAGTTATAGTCATGTTGTAGTCGAAGCTGTAGTCTCGAAAGTCTTTATATTCAGCAGTAATCCGAGATAGTCATTTGTAGTCCCGGTAGTCAATGGAATATTAACGAAATTATACGAAGTATAGCACGAAGTT
>JARJEB010017704.1:0-14604 GCA_030264535.1 Liometoxenus newtonarum | reverse complement strand
TATGAATATTTTCAAAGCTTATTTTGTATTAGCTAAATCAAGTTTTCCCTTTTCTTGTTTATAAGAATAACAAATTTGCATTTGGCGCCCTTATTAATTTTTATAGTGTAAAACTGGCCGATGCGCTTTTCATTCCGCTCATGCATAATTTTGTGAGGTGTGGCTTAACTCTGTGTGTTGGTGAAACAGATTATAAGTAGTGCTTTTTTTGAATAAATTAGAAAGAAAGGATTTGAAATATTTATTAGTAATTTAATTTATATTAGAGTCAATCTCATTATATCCAAAACTGCTGATAGATCCGGTCACTGTCAATGTCATTTACTAGAGAGACAAATTGCATTAGAGATTACTACAAACTCAACCAGCTGCTTTATAGTTTATTTGAATCACATAACCTTTAAATACCAAATAGGTTTCAGAACAGCTGGTTGGTATATATCAAATATCATTTGATATTTATAGGTTATTTTATTCAATTAACCTATAAAACAACTGGTTGACTTTGTAGTATATCTAATTTGTCTCTCTGGCAAATCACATTGACAATAACCCGACCGTAAATCAGCTGTTCTTGTGTTGAATTTTGATTTTAAGTTCTTAACCAAATTATACAAACGGAAAATAAATTTCTTACCTTAATTTCTGTGTTTTCTGTCGCTGTACGATATTTTCAGTTTTTCTTTGGGAAAATAATTTTCTTTAATCTGCAATCAGTTAAATCGGCATGGTTTCAAGAATTACAAATTTCCAATTTGAACCAAAAGGTATGTAAGATATTAGATTTAGATAAAAGTAAAATATTTAGTCTTTGGATTTCTTTGTATTTTATTAAGGCATTGGCTTGTTATGGTTGTTGTTGTTCCTCAAATATTCCAAGTTCCAAGTACACGAGAAAAATGTACGCACCAATGCGAAAAGCCAGTAACTATAAAGACTTGGAAGTTTACGACTATCATTGCTTTGCCATGGGTCCTGTGAGCTATGACTTTACAATTGGATTGGAAAATTTCCATCGATTTCTTCGACTCTTTCGTTCCGTGTCCGTCGTCAACGTCGTGGTCGTAGTCTTTCGCGTTTGGATGCAATCGTGCGTGAAACTTATGCCCGTCGACCGCCACGCGTCTTCTAATGATGTAATGATGTATTGGATGTTATAACAGAACACCCTCGCCCTTATTGTCAAACAAAAACCGTTAGCTATTTTATGTATTACGTATTATTATATTTCGATTTTTATTTCGATGCACCATGGGACGGGCCGAGGCTGAGGCAACAATCCAATTGTTCTTAATGCATCAAGTTGAAATATTCTATAATCTTCGACATTGTTATTGTGCTTCAACTAACCGGCCGTAAAAACTTCTAATTGGTGCATACAACTGTAAACTAAATATTCTATACCAGGGCTTCTCAAACTCATATGGTGGGTCGCAAATATTGTTAAAAAATGTGCGAATTAAAAGTGGATCGCGGCGCACAAAAGTTTGAGAATCTCTGTTCTCTATACTAATTCAAAAATGTTTACAATGTAAAAAGTAAAAACATGAAAATCAAGGAAAATATAAATATAAGTAAAATAAAGTTTTTCTGAAAATAGAAAAAAATAATAAAAAAAAGTTGAATATTATTTTGATGTAAATGTGAAAACAGATTAATGCCCAGGAGTTGAAGCATTGTAGGAATTAAGGAAAAAGAAATATTTTTATATCATCTAATCCATTTTTCCATATTTTTTGTATAATAAATACATAACATTTATACTTTCATTTCATTCATGTATTGATGTATTGTTGATGTTCATTATTGTTGGTGCCATTTTGATGGCCCAATTACCTAATCATTTGATCAAATAACAAAATGGCCTAATTTAATATACTTAGTTAATTAATAGTAATAATAATAATAATAATAATAATAATAATAAAAATAATAATAATAAAAATCTTACACATTGTTTTCGACATTTAGTAATTTTACATTTTACATGACTAGTTTTAGGTTTTATCTTTTTTATACGATTATATCTATGATATTTTTTGTCCAAATGCCTTTTTGTTTTGAGTAGGTCTTACTTTAATAAATTTGGTTTGTTTCGAGTATTCTAGTACTTTTTTTTTAATAAGTAGCATATTACACTCTATCCACTACAATTACATGATTATTTTTTTTGTTTTTTTTTGTTCTTTTCGTTATAATCATTTTAACTATATAAGCCATAGTACAACAATTCTTAAAACTATTATACTTTTTTACATTTTACATACACATTTATTAATTATCTCTTATTAGAAAGTTGTTTAAACAAGTAAATCTACTTTTGAGTGTTTAGAAACTGATAAGTTAATTAAATAAATAATAAATTAATGTATTCTTATCAATCAATATTAATGACTAAGTTTTATAATAATGTACATTACAAACATTAATTTAAGGTGTAAGATGTGTTTATGTATTTCAATACCTATTTTTGAGATTTTATATAGGAATAAATCTTTAAATAAATAATTTTCTATATCACAGGCCACCATTTTACGGTTTCTTCTGTTAGATACTAATTTTTAAATAATTATATAAGAATAATAAATGTATGAAGAGAAAATTGCACTCAAATAGAATTAATTCACAGTAAATTCACAAAATTGGAATTCAGGAGGCGCTGTATCGACTGGATAGATTAATATAGTTAGTATGAATCCATCCAGTCGACACAGCGCCTTTGGAATTTCAATTTTGTGAAAAAATTAATTAAAAATAAAATCATTCAAGTGACTAGAGATTTTGACGTTTATTCATTTTTATACTATAAATTATGACCTACCATTGGCAAATTATTATTTACTGTTTCATTTCATGTTATATTTCTTTTTTTTTATTACTAATAGTTAGTTTAGTGTACCTGTCCTGTACGTACTTTTTACTTCCATTTACTTTTCCGTAATTATAGTTGAAATATTTACAAAAACATATTTTACATGCACAAAAAGACTCTCTTTTGTATGTGTTTATATTTTATAAGTTTCTGGTACAATTTTCCTTTCATTTTTATAGTTTTTGTCGTTTTTGAAGTTGTAGCTTTGTTGTAATTAGTTATTTGAATTGTCGATCTAGTACTCACGCTACTATTCCCAATTCCAGTTGAGTTGTTGCGTTACAAATGTTACAATGTAAGATTAAAAGGATATCTTTGTTGCATTGGATTGGAGATTGGATGTTTCACTGGATACTACCTGCTGAAGTCGTAGACGAAAACCTGCGCGTCCACTCGACGTCGTTCGTCATGGTCGTCGGCGACGTGTTGGACGTAGCAGGTCAGGCGTAATGCGGATAGGAGCCGAGCGGCGGTGCGCCCAAATGCGGACCGGCATGATGGCTTATCGAATGCGTGCTCGCCGCGATGTTCGAATACAAATTGGCGCTCGGATTACTCCAATATGAGCCTGGCGATGGGAATATCGAGGCTGTTAACATGAAACGAAAGAAAAGAAAAAGGAAGTAAGTAAATAAATCGATAACACATATCTACAATCTTGTCAGAGTCCAGAAAAACAGAGAAACGAAAACTGATCCGGTCAATTGATCGGATTCCTTAGGAGCGTTCGTTTAGTGATCGAGTCACTGTGACATAAGTTCGAAAACGTACTTTATGTAAAATTATGTAAAATTATGTAAAGTTATGTAAAATTTCCCTAAATCATTGACGAATACACTCGAACTAGAATTGTGCGGATCACCTCAAATTCGTTCGAAAACCTCAGTGAACTTTAGTCACATGACTCCAAATGATCCGATCACGATGTGATCCGGTCAGTTTTCAAGTTTTCATAAATGCCTATAGAAAGTTGTACAAATCATTGTTCAAAATGTAGATACAAAAAAATGTAATTTGGACGTATTAATTGAACAATTGATTTATAATTTTCGATTGTTCCATTGTCCTATTCCTTCGATACTTCATTCCTCATGGCAGGATGAATTTATGAGTGTCGACGAATTGTCAATGTATGACTAGGTATTTACTATTGTGGCAGTAAATATAGTTCCAGAACCGGATTCATTTCCCGAAATGGTTCTAAGTGCGAATAAAGCCTGGTTCTCAGTTGCAAATATTCGGACAATACATCCGAATATTCGGACAATTTGACAGCCAGCGGAAAAAGTTGAAAATTCAAACTTTTGCAAAAATATTCGCAATTTTTAAAAACATGTGTGTTTACCCCATCTCTTTTAAAAAGTTAGCTTAGTGTCACTTGACTTCTGTCAACTTCGCCGTAAGAATTCAATATAGGAAAAAAATCGGACGAATTATTCGTACGGAGAAGTATCAAAATCGTGAAAACTGGTTTTCAGAATATTCGTAATTTTTTTCTTCAGAATATTCCCAACTGAGAACGAGGCTTACGGCGAGATTGACAGAAGTTAAGTGATCCTAACCTAACTTTTTAAAATGGAAAGCGTAAACAAAAACTCGGAATGATCCGAATGATTTGAATGAATATTAGGAAGTTTCTTTCGTATATTGGCAACCGAGAACGAGGTTTTAGTGTGAAAGTTTAATTTACTTTTTTTACGTTTGTATATCTGTTGACAGGTAGTACGGTGCTGGAATTACGGATAGCGAATTGAAATATACGATGGGATAATTTATAGGGTGTTGCGCCGCTAATGCAATGGAAGAGTATACAATAGGATTCACTCAATGTTCGCAATGTCGCTAAAATGCACACGATTTATGTGCGTTATGTTCGAAAAGCATACATATACCTACATACGTGTATGAGAATGCATTGTGTTTGCTGTGAGCTGTATGTCACGGTATTTACTACGCACAAAAGCTTCAACCCTCCATTATCGGTCTGTTTACGAATACGACTCGCAGAATTCTATCTATCTATCTGATGTTGGCTTCCAGCTTCCAACGTCAGGACAGCCACTTCAAATTTAACTGCTACTGCTGCTACTGATGCCTATGCAAAAGCTAAAGCTACTGAACAACAGCTATCAGCATATAGATAGGGTGCTTTCGTAACAAAACAAGTAACTGTTAAGCCTCGTTCCCACTTGCGAATATGTGGAAAAAAATTGGCGAATATTCAAAAATCGCAGTTTTTCCGATTTTCATGGTTATCAGTGTGATTAATTCGTCCATTTTTTTCCGTTTATTCTTACGGCGAAGTTGACAGAATTCAAGTAACCCTAACCTAACTTTTTAAAACGGGTGGGCTAAACACTTTTTCCGGTGGCTGTCAAATGGTCCGAATATTCGGTTGTTATCTCCGAACTGAGAACGAGGCTTAACTCGGAGTACTCGGAGTGTTGGTCCTAAATTATTAGTAAAATTGAAACACTTCGTATATTTTATTCTTGCTTCTGTTTGAATGTTGCTGCCACATTACTGAGGACTGTGCGTCGCAACCGAACCGCATGTTTATTCAAATCTCGACGACGCATATCAGCAACAGGGGATGCTATTACCATTACCATCTCATCTCATCTCAACATAACTCAATGTACACGTTCACAATTTGCTAATTCAAATGTAGCCGACTTAATAGGCCTGCAATTTGAAACTCACTCGCACTTCTATACTACAACCTATTATATAAACTTCAGCCCTAGCCTACTTTACATTACGAATATACTACTACAAGTGATGAATACTACTGCTGGTGTGGTTTCGTTTCGAACATTTCATTTCGCATATTCTGTACTGTTGATAATAATGTTTGAGTGACAGCAAAGTACATCACATCAAATCAGAGGGAAAACATATTCAACACCCGAATGTCGGTATATTTGCAATGCACTTGCGTAAGTGGGATGATCATGATGAGCTGGTGGAAGTGGTGCGTGCTGCTTGGATAGGTTGAATATTGAATTCATTAAATGGATATTCAAGTAGGTATTTTGAAGTGACTTCCGAAACGTAGTACAGTACCTCTAATATAAAACTAACTCTTGATATTTGAAATTGCCACCAGCAGCAGAAGCATCCCCTTTATTTGGGATATAAAACTTAGTAGTTATTTATGCAACAAGTCCGTATAGTAGAACTTTTTTTGTGTCAGTGGTTTCATGAAAAACAAGGTAAATGTAATGTCAAATGAAATACGAACTGTCAACTTATGGTGTTTTCAACTTATATGCACTCGGGCAGAACTGCACTCGGCTAGTGGAGGTTAGTGTATACACTGGATACACTGGAGGGCAACTACCGCACTGGCACAGTTCAACTAAACCGAACATGGAATAGCACATTAGTACATCTCCGTGTCAATGCTTTGGTCAATGTATACATTAACCTATAAAACGATGTGTACTATGACTGAACCCAAAACTTTCTATAGAGAACGGAGCAGAAATTTTTGCACTTAGTGCAATTTTCGACTGCACTGAGTGCACTGAGTGCAGACACTCCCGTAAGGGAGATATAAGTCCACTAATCACACCTGCACTCAGTGCAGGTAAGTCGAAAACGACATAAATTGCACTAATGGAGTAATGGATAAAACGTAAAGTTTTAGTTGAGTCATATCATAAACAATGCAACTTTACATCCTAAAGTTCGTGCGTGACGGTAAGTATTACACGGTACAACTTTTTAAGGATTTGTAGAATTTACTATTTCAAAAACTGTAGAGATGTGTAATCAATTTGTATTTTTGCAATAATTTTATAGTCCAGTCACAAGATTTAACATCAGGAACATGAATGAGAACTAATAAATTAGCAATCAACTAAATCTTAATTTCTTTTGTCCAGACAGTGCAATAATTCTTTTGATATTGGTCCGATCGTAAATGTTGCAATAATGACACCACATTAAAGACATGGGGACACTACTATTGAATCTGTATAACGGGCTCGGACGATATCAATAAAGTGGGATGGATGATGGCGCATGAATGAAGTGTACAAAATGTCCATTAGTTTGCCATAATATATAAACGCATATGTGTTGAGGATGTTGGGGTCTTTACTACTTTTACTAGTACAGTCTATCGTCTTGCTAGTGCAGTTCAGTGAGTATATATATACGGTGTATCGTTAGATGTTAGACGGGGCGGTTAAATGACGGGTAATGTTATGGTGATGCCTTTTGCTGTTCAGTATTCAGTAGCGTCGTACATCGTGCAAGGCAAGGGAATCCCTCGTAAATCGTAACTCGTAAGGCGAACAATGCGCTCAATCAAGGCATTACGTCATTAAGTGGAACATAAAGTGTCAAAAGTGTAAATCATTGCGCTCTTGAAAAGGATTTAAAGTGTTCCCTTGTTCCCTTCGTATTTTAGTTGTCATTAACTTTGAATGATGATTGTTTTGCATATTTTCAAATTTAAATAATAATATTTTTGGAAAACTATATAAATTTAAAAGTAATGCAAAAAAATAACTCACCAGCTGAACTTGGAATAGCAGCATGTGGACTCATAAAACCACCAAGTTTTGCACTGTGATGATAAGAACTCATGAACAATTCGCTCTGATATTTGTAGCTACCGGGGTCGCTCGTTGCTGGCTGTGTGGCGGCGGCCAAACCTTGGAAGTCGAATTTGTAGGCGTACCTCTTGCCGTGCACCTTTGTCATGATGTTCTTGTCGTAGTAATACCTATTTGTATGACAACAACAACAAAAAAAGGAAAACTTATTAGACGGTAATGAGACAATCGCAAAATGGAAATTCGATTTGCCTTATTGCAGCAGTTCATCAATCATTTGAGTTAGGGAAAGGAAGGATAGAACCAAAGACAGGAATACCCGCAACTCTGCTGGAATCGGGAGAGAGTACCTACATATATGAAAAGGCAAAGTCGAAGCAGGAATCAAGGGTGCTCTTTATTGGGGTATTAGGGAACTTGATGATTGTACAATCACACATACAACAAGAGCCGAAAGTAACATAGATGAATAAGGGGGGTGAGATAATTCTATTGCGACATTCATTTGGAGCAATTAGCTGCTGATAGCGGTGGATAATCAAATCGGGCGCGACGTGCATTTTTCCAATTTCTATATCTATACACTAGCTTTGATTTCTCATATTGCAAAAACGATTCAATTTCGAATCTATAATAGCGAATAGCGAAAATTGTTTTTAGATTTGTTCCCGATCAGAAAATGTGATTGGAAATTCGTTTTGTCATTTATTTTGGATAATACTCGTATATAAGGTATATTGGACCAGTGACGTGGAGGAAATACCTATATAAATATTTCAAATAGGAAGGCAACACCCAATTTTACTGCCTACAACTCCAACGAGTAACTTTAGTTATTGTTTACGTTACGACCGGTTTCAATCTATAAGATCATCTTCAGATTACTTCGGTTAACAAGTAACAATGGCCTCAGTGACATGTTAATAAACATGTGCTATCTATTCACGTGATTAGAAACATAAGTGCCTTAACTCACGGGTAGAACTACGTCTATTACAAAACACTTGCGTTAAATAACTTTTGTGTTAAAAACTTAAAAATCTACCTGGATCATGAAATGCAAGTTTGTGTACCGAGCTTGAAAGATGAGTGGGGGCGAGCTGGACAAATTTGTTTGGGTAAATGCCATAAAATAACCTTTTTGAGTCCCGAGTCGGGAAGTTCCCGTCTGAACATGGTCGTAATAGTTCGAAACCGGTCGTAACGTACACAACAAATAAAGTTTCTCGCTGGAGTTCTAAGCCGTAAATTTGGGTGTTGCCCTCTTATTTGAAATATTTTTTTTGGAATATGATTTCACTCTTTGGTTTTGCATAGTTGTAACTTTGCAATATTCCTTATGTTGCAATGTTTGTATTTGTAGGTATATGTATAGGTACACCATGTGGTTATTTATGCAAATTGCATTGCATTGTGATGTTGGTATTTTGTATAATGATATGCAAACCGGACATCTGCACGGGCTTGGTCATAGTCCAGCAATACTCCTATGATGGTAGTAGCCGTTTTGGGGGTGGCGAGTGCATTGTGCGGTCCTGGCGAAGCATATTAGCGTGTCCGGCGTGGCCGTGCGGCATAGTCCGGCGGGCAGTTCCGGACGATGAGTACGCCCGGAGACTGCCACATCCTCGCCGGATTCCGACGTCGCCGTTCTTATTGATTTCGCAATTATATCTGCAGTCCGATCCGGAAATTGTATGTCCGTCTTTCTCGATGTCGTTTTCTCATACGGAGCTTTACAGAACCTCAAGCGCTTAAAACTCCGGATTCTATTCAACAAATGTCTCTTCACTGTACAAGTATACAACTACAAACTACATTGTCCTTCTTTACACTTCCGGATTATTTTATTATCGTTTTAGCAATAAAATATCGAGGATTAGAAAATTTGCGCAAAACAAATAAAAATACCTGAGCGCTCTGGACCAGTTCTTGTTCGCTACACCAGCACCAAACATGTCTACATCTTTGAGGTAATAACGAACTCTTTTTTCAAATGTCTTGTATCTCCCTTCTACAACCAACCCGGCCCGTCACGACCTCAACGGCAAGCGAGTCCCCAACTCGACAAGCATGCCTACAAGGAAGTCTTCAGCATCTCTAAAACCGACTCGTGACAATGTACAACTGTACAAACAACATTGTCCTTTTTTACACTTTCAGATTAGGTATTTCATTATCGTTTTAATAAGAAAATATCGAGGAGTACAAAATTTGGGCAAAACAAATAAAAATACCTGAGCGCCCTGGACAATTTGTCGTAATTCATATTCGGTTTGGATTTACGTTCACCCCATCGCCGTGCTACTTCATCAGGATCTGTTAATTTGAACTCGCCATTAGTGCCCTCCCAAGTGATGCATGCTGCATTTGATGAGTCGCTTAATAATTCTAACAGGAACTGCCATAGTTGAATTTGACCAGAGCCTGTAACAATAATTTCATTCACAAAATAAAATCACAGGAATAAATAAAAACTATTTCATACCTACATTAAATTGGGAAAACATATTATATAGTGAAGTTAATTTATAAGGTAATGTTATGTTGATTAAAGTTAATAGTATGCTAATGGTAGGCGACACGTGTTTTTTTTTAAATCCCAGGTGTCGAGGGTTGGACTTACAAACAACCAACAGTACCAACACCAAGAAACCCTTGAATTATAAAATCATAAAGCACTAACTGCAAGGCAGCTGACGACATAACTTATGATGAATATATTTAAATAGTTAATGACACACGTTAATGACACACGACTAGCAAATCACGTGTAAATCATAAATAATACAAACATTTTTAAAAAAAACTTTAACAAATTTGCATTAATAAATTAAATTTACAATTAAAATTATTTATTTTTAGCATTTTAGAATTTTCCCGCACCCTCAGCCAGTTCCCTTCAATCTTGAATGACCAAGTTCTGAATTTAATTACTTGAATATTTGAATCATTATCAGATTGAAAATGGTTCCCAGCGCATGGATGTATATGGAAATATTTCCATTTCCATATTTTCTATATGCATATATACACCAGTTATCTATCTATTACGTGTTTAACCCTTAAAGTACAACTACACTTTCGGTTATCGCGTAGCTGAATCGTTAAGATCGTAATCGTGATTTACTTACTTATGTTTTCAATGTTCCTAATATATTTTTTTTCTTCATCATGGATTTTTATTTTTGCGGTTTATTATTCTGGGCATTGGCATTATGGGAAATTTATTGTGGTTTAATTAAAATATCGCATGAACCATGAACCATGAAGAACGAGTAAATCCAATGAAATGTACGTACATATAAGTTTTTCGAAATACGCTTTATAACTTGGTATATTAGTACTGAAATAAAAGTATCGCTTATAGTGAAATAGTATTTATCCGCGACGACCAAGTAAAACGGCCATTATTAGGTGTGTATGCAGGCACATATTTAACACACATTAATATCACTCGCGAATAATAAACACGTCAATAATAAGTCTATTATTCCTCTAGAGATTTACTTTACGCCAATCATAGCTCTTTCCTGCAGTCAATAATGATATGTGACGTGACACACAGGCTGAACAAACTCAGCTTGCCTTGAACGCTTGAACTCATAACTATATCACAGAATCCGGTTGTCAAATATTTTCTGTCAAGCAAACGTCTTCACACTGCAAGTTGAATTCCATGGCTGAATTTGTAAGTTTGAAAGCCATACTGCAGTATAAAAATTAAATGTTGTCGTCGCGAATAATAGTATATTATTCAATTCGTGCATATGCACTATTATATGCTCGGGCGATTACTTCGCTCGGCTTCGCCTCGCTACGTAACTTCGCCCTCGCGCGTATAATAGCCTGCATATGCGCTCATTGAATAATATACTATTATTCAATAAACCGAATTTTTCGTTGACTCAATTTACGAACAAATAACGGAAATTTTAACTTGAATGGGGGAAATTTAGACACACGTACAGACAGGGCGTAGGCAGGATTCCATGCAGGGAAGGGGGAGGGGGGGGGGGGGCCAAGAACAAGTAGAATATCAAAAGAATTACTCCACCGATATTAAAAAAACAAATAGAAAACGCAAAATTACCCTAACAGACTTATCGCGGCAACCGCCCCCACGCGCCCCACCTGCCTACGCCCACATCCATACACACGCATTAGAAAAGACAAATTTCCAATTAACGAATGTCAAATTCTAAGTTAATCGGTATTTCATTTGTTAATTACGAAAAAAAAAACAACATTTAGTTTAGATATTCCAGAAAATGAGAGAATTTATAAAATTCCGTTCGTTTTTGGCTTTCTGTACGAACACGAAACCGAAACGTAATAGATGCACGTCCGCATCCGTCAACGAACCGTTATATTATGTTTCTTCTTTTTCTTTTATTCATATTCCTATTTTGTATCGTATTCCTAATACCTACTTTGTGTTGGTCTCTTGCTTAGACGCCTAGGCATCTTATTAAACTATAGATACATTATAAAGTACCGCTTTTTTGGTAACATCTATAGCACAACAGAACAACTTGCATCAGAAACTAGTATTAAAATGTTGTACAAGCGAACGCATGCATTTTACTTTGCGATAACTATGAATAGGTTGCCACGTGTCAACATAAAAATTTTGCGGGGTTCTCCCGCATCGTGTGGTTTACGTTTTGTTGTTTTGATGCGAATTCGGAAGGAAGCTCAAGGACATTTCACGCACGTTTCGTTTCGCGTTAGGAGTTTGGAAGCAAGTTCGCAATGTCACTTTGTTGCCTTGCCCATTTTAACAACGTCGTACTTAGTACATAAAGTCGTTAATGTAACGTTAAGTGAAACTATTCTATTATAAATAAAAAATTATATTACCCAACGAACAGCGAAATTATTAAACTTTCTTGTTTGAATCCACCAAACTGTACAAACCTTGGACGTACGGGTTGTAAGTACCGTTTTTGGAAATTACCTAATTTTGTAATTGAAATTACTTAATTGCATTGTGTTGTGTGTGAGTGTTTTAGTATAATATGTGCCAGTGGCGTAACAAATAATCTGGGAGCCCTGATCATTGGGGGCACCTATACAATCAGAAAAAAAAATTATTTAATTTTACTTTCCTCTTCTTCCAATTGACACCAAATTTTGTGTCGTCAATCCAATGATTCTTCATATTTGTTTCAATGTTAAATACAACTTTATTTTAATTGCCAGTGGCAGTGTTGATATACCTAACCTACAATATTTAAGTGGATAAGAGAAATAAAATTTTAATGATTGTGTATTTCCAACATTGTAACTGTTGGCACTGGCACTGCTGACACTGTTTGATATCGTAAACGTAAGCAAAAGCTATAAAAATATTTAATGAGCATAAATATTGTTAATTTATTAATGAAAAGGTGTATAATAATTTGTATTGAGTGAAGTGCATTTTAGCAGATGTAATGCAGAGGTCCTCAAACTTTTGCGAGCCGAGACCCACTTTTGAAAATTATCATTTTTCGCGTCCCGTCCGGCTTCATCTCACGACGTACTTCAATGACATTCATGCGGACCAATCAAAATCGGCTTGCGGCCCATGACTTTGAGAACCCCTGACATAGTGAAATATATAGGAACTGGTTTTTAATATGGGTTACACACTTCACTGATTTGTATGATTCGTTTCTAGATATAAGACAATAAACTTAAGTTTCAAAATTCTAACAGTCCATTCCTTTGAAATTTAAATTTATTATAAATACGGGTCCGTTCTAACCTTCGAACCCATTAGCTATACCAGCGCTTCTCAAAGTGTCCGGTGGCGCCTAAACTGTACAGGGGGGGGGGGGCGTCAATAAATGAACAAAATCAAATTTTGTAAACACATAAACACAATGAAAGCATTATAAAATTATTTAAAGCTTTACCTTTTTTTTTCGGTCACCTCACATCACATTATTGAGACTTGAGACCTTTTTTTTTGGTCACCAATAAAAATTTCAGTCAAGTGCCTATATACTCTTCTATTTTATGCAAGGGGGCTCAGAATCATTGAAGCTCAAAAGGATGGGGGGCGAAATACGAAAGTTTGAGAAACGCTGAGCTATATTTCGATTTATGATTTTCTTAGTTATATATCCTGAAACTATTTTGCTTCAATTCTTGCTGTTATTTTTGTATTTGAAATATCGAGTGATGTAAAAACTTTTGACCATAACTATGATTTGAACACAAAAGTCAAGATTATTCAAAAGCAAAAAAAAAAATATTTGGCATTTCTTATTAATTTATTACATTCTTAAATTTACATTCGAAACGATTTGTGCTGCTTATTGCTTGAAGCTGATATTGGTTCTACCTGTAAGCGGATAAAATGAAAACGGCTGCTTACAAACGAAATAAATTAAAAGATTGGGAAAATAGATGTTTTGCAACAAAAACAAGTTCTATTACTAACTACTAACTATATCTTACTATTAAATTATATCTATACCAACAACAAGCTTTCTTTTTCGTTTTACTTATTTCTTCGTTTTACTATTTTCTCATTCGGTTTTTTACTTGGATTGGATTCTTGGCTGGAATATATTTATACTTAATTTTCACCTCTACAGTGTTCAGAATTATTTACTACATTACTACTTTTACTATGCCTATATGCCGACATAATCTAGAGAATAGTAAAGTTGTAAGTGATCTTTGCTTGTTTTGCTTTTCACCATTTGCTTATGGTTCTCGTTCTGGTTCTTTACTTTTCATAACACTGCTTTGCGGCGATATATACCTACAAAATGTCTGAACGGTCTGTAAATATTACTGCAACTCAATCAACTTATTAGAATACCTATATATACAAAGTGTTTCAGTAATATTAACAAATGCACCAAAAAATTTCAAGAAAAATGAAATACCTATATTTATTCAGATTTAGGCAGGTCCTATACAGGGTGTCCTATTCTCAAGAAATAGTTCGATTACCTCTAAACGCTTAGAGATAGACGAAAAATGAAAATACCATGTCCCCTTGTTGTGATACCATCATATCCTATGTCCATGTGCGCCATTTTAGGTCTTTTGACACCCACATTTCCGTAGGACATGATGGTATGTATCAAAAGACGCGTAATTAGATGCTAAAGACAGCCAGCCAAAAAAAAGTTTGGGTTGCTATTTGAAAAAAATGAGTTT
>JARJEB010017697.1:0-30383 GCA_030264535.1 Liometoxenus newtonarum | reverse complement strand
ACTTTTCACTTTTGAACGACGTCAACGCATGCAAATGAAATAAGTTAAGGTCAAATGTCAAATTTAAGAACACCTGTCAAATTCTGACACTTGAATGTCAACGTCAAGCAAATGTCACTTTTCACTTTTGAACGACGTCAACGCATGCAAATGAAATAATTTAAGGTCAAATGTCAAATTTAAACACACCTATCAAACTGACACTTAAACGTCAACGTCAAGCAATGTCAGTTTTCACTTTTGAATGACATAACCGCATTAAACATCGAAAATGTGAAATAAGTCAAGGTCAAATATAAACATACCTGTCACACTCTGACATTTAAACGTCAACGTCAAGCAAATGTCACTTTTGAATGACGTAAACGCATTAAATATCGAAAATATTTTGTTATACAAACCTTTGTATGATTCTTCGTGGATGAGCCGGAGCACCAATTTCGGCAGCGTCATTATACAATACTTCAAGTTCATAAATGCTGATGTCCTGCTGCAAGTCTTCGGGTCCACACTCAGGACATAACCAAGTTCCGTTAGGTACATGCTCCAATGGTGGAGTCAAACATTCCAAATGATATCCCAAATCGCAACCGTCGCATAAAAGCATGCGATCTTCGCGATCGGAAGATCCGCAAATTTCACAAAACGTTGCATCCTCAACAATAATATTCCCATCTTCTTGTTGCTGGCTCTGAACCGGTGTTTGCCGTATGATACAGCCATCCAAGTGTTTCTTTACTAAAATCAGTTGAAATTGTTGACGATCGATCGGGCAAGTTGTCACATTCTTTGACCACTCCAAGATACAGTCGTAGCAAAATGCATGATCACATGAATCTGGTGAACCAATCTCTTGGCCCTTAAACTTCAGCAAACATATTGGACATTTATCTGATTGACCGTCACTTTCCGATGAGGAATCTTCATCCGGTTGCGGCACATTGCTGCATTTTTTCTTCGTCGGAGTTTCATCCCAATCCGATTCGGAGCTTGTTGAGTCACTTTCGGTTATAAACGCAGCCTAAAAACACCAAAACATAAATATATTAGCAACGAAGCTAGCCTTAAAAAGGTACGCAAACTTGCATTATTGTGTTTTCTATGTGCAACTGAACTGTCTGAAGATGAAGAAGAGTCAAAATCATCAGATTCATGTTTTTCTTGATCTTGTGGAAGGTTCTCATTTCTATCACTATTTTCGGACTCACTATCCGCTTGAAAGCCCGGAGTATTTTCCATTACTACAAGTAATCAGTTTTTTAATACTTAAAAAATTATCACAATCCCGGTTCCACATACAAATTAACAATATATTGATCGCTGCTTTTACCTGAACTTAAGTAATTTCAATTTACATTATGTTATTCATTAATCGAATGAATTAAAGTATATCGGCTGATTTAGGTGATAATTATTTGTGTTTTATAAATTGTTATTAGGTATTTAATTAATGAAAGCAACGTAAACTATGAAGACGCCATTTTCTCAAGCTAGTAGCTTCCCAGCTTACTCAATGCTCAAGAGGAAAGAGAGCTCCCGATCATCCGACGATGACAGTAACATTTGACAGATGACAATTGTCCTTCGGTTTCGATTATTGTTTTCAAAGTACACTAAGTAATGTCACCTTCTCCCGAACTGCAACTGTCAAAGCTGTCTCTGTTACTCTGACATTCAGCGTCACTGTAATAATAGAGGCATATAAATTGATAGCTTATACGGTGTAGAATGCACAGGGTAGCAGGAACATCACGATAATCGAAGAGACCCAATGTCATACTCCACGATCAAAATTTTGACGTTTGTGACGTCATATTAGAATACTTAATCTAATAATTTAATAGCGTTTTCCATTTATTACACTGGTGTACACTAGTGTATTTTTCTTGCACTGGTTTTATTCATTTATAAATTAATGTAAATTAGTGTACCCGCTCGTCATTTTTCATTTACTGGGTATGCAGTTATGCACTCAGTGCAGGGTCAGTGCCCTTTTTCACACCGTCTCGAGGAGGTCGTGGAGCAAATCAGTACAGTATAAAGAATGTTTATTGCAGGTTATTGCGTTTTGTTCCATTTATTCTGCACTACACTTACACTACACAGTTGATGTGCACTGACGTGCACACCAGTCCGCCACTAGTGTATCGCCAGTGTAATAAATGGAAAACGCTTTAAGTACACAAAATATTTCAACATTTTCAATATCCACGAGTTTTGGTTTTATAATAAGTACATAAATATTTGTAATATAATTGTATTCAATGTATCTATCATGATTTCACTTTTACATTTCTTAAGTTTATTGATTTAATTTCTTTCGATGCTAAATTGTTTGTTTTGAATTGAATTTCGCAATAAAAATGTTAATAAAGCTTAGTTTCCATATAGCAATTTGCGAGAGAGCTGTGATTGGATGACAACTGTCCGCCATTTTCACGAAGGATTCTCGCAAGATTACTAAAATGTATGAGACGGCAAAGTTGAGCAGTGTTTAGCATTTTTGTGATGCCAAAAGAAGCGATGTAAAGGAAACAATTTGGGTTCATCACAAAACCTCAAATCGCTGCATCGAAACGTTGCTTTGGCAACGCAAATATGTTGCGATACTGCTCCCACTTTGTGAAAATCCAGAGTAAAAGTATCGCAAAACGCAAATCGCCACATGGTAAATAACACAATTTTTGTACACCCACATCATATCGCGAAATTACTACTAGGTACTTCAGGCAATCACAATCTCACAAAATGTAAAATCGCTGCAAGGAAACGTTACCATGACAATGCAAATATGTTGTGATACTGCTCCCACGTTGCGAGAATCCTAAGTAAAAATATCGCAAAACGCCACATGGAAAATAACTTCTATCGCAAAAAGATGCGAACTCAATTTTTTGCATACCCACATCATATCGCGAAATTACTACTTTTCTTTGTGAACAAGCCGAACGCGAAACAATTGTCATTAAAAGCACTGAACTTAGAACGAGAAAGAAAGAGATGGAAAGTATTGCGTTATGAATATAAACGTTAAGTATCATATAATTGTGCTGTAAAATAACCTCTTATGCAATTTCACGCGCATAAATTCTTAGTGGTTGTGCAAAAAGTACATAACAACTTAAAATTTAAAAAAAAAATGGTTCAAAGATTGTGATTATTATAGAATCGAAATTTCATCATAAATTTTTGGCTAAGATAATAACAATCACTAAAATCGATTAAAGCACTGATTGTACTATACAACAAAGCACTGCACAATGCACATAAATATTAATATATGACGTAAAATACTGAATGTGAATATATTAACAATCGCTGCTGCGAGTAACTCTGATCTACTCCGGTGTCTCTAAGTGCAGCTATTATTAGGTTTGTTCTAATACATTTCAAACTTTCACTAATTAATCCGAAATTTGCAAACCTTTTATAAAATAACACAAATAAAAATTAAGTAATCAATTTACTTTCGAGATATTTTTAAATTAATTTTCAGTGCTTTATCAAACACTTCACGTACCATGAAAATAATATAATTACAATAGCACTGATGGTAAAAGCAAGTGAAGCATATGTCCCGTTAGTTTGCACTAGTACACATGCGCAGTGAAGCTGCTACAGCGACGGTGCCTAGTACGGGTTAAGTTTTAAGCAGTGATGGCAAGCCGGTTTGCACCGGGTGCATCTGTTTGCACCCGGTGCAAACAGGTGCAAACGGGTAACCTTAAAATTTAAAAGCACTCAATTGGTGCATTCATTATTGCACCCGGGGCATTGGGTGCATAAACGTTTTCACTCAGTGCAAATGCCACCACTATTTTAGTTTTAAGCAGTGATGGCAAGCCGGTTTGCACCCTGAAGGTGCAATCAGATTCCCGCCATAAAATTTAAAATTAAAAGCACTAATTGGTGCATTCATCATTGCAGCCGGTGCATTGGGTGCATACACGTTTACACCCGATGCAAATACCATCACTGGTTTTAAGTGTAAGTACTCAAAATTGAATTTTGATTCATCTCAACATGATTCCAATACATTTGTTTTAATTTTTCATTTTCTTTTTTTTTGAAAAATAAAACAAATGACTTGTCATTATCTAGTTTAAGTAAGATTTAATCAAACTATGCTTCAATTAATCTAGCTAGGTATTAACTACTTCATTTTAAAACGTAATATATGTAATTAGTTACTGTTACGATAACTAACGTCAATGGATTTACACTAAGGAGTAAGTTAAGTAGTAGGTACAGAGTGAATTTAAATTATTGTCATCTAGACTAGATTCTTCTCCGGATGCGTAATTAATAAATGGCATATTTTACCTATTTATTCACAACCAACTAGATGTCAATAATTTTTGATCACTCTGTATAATAAGATTAATTGTATACTTAAGTAAATAAATAAGTTATTGATTAACGATCGTAATAAATTTTTTAAACATTAACATTGCATATATAGCACAATTCCCGACTGCTTTTAGACTATTGCGCATGCGTAATATTGTATTGTCAAAATAACGCATGCGCTCGAGTACAGTCAAATTGGCAATTGCCTAACGAACAAACCTATTACAACATGTTTGGCTCGAACAAATGCAAAGCCTGTTTTTTTTAGATAATCATCATTCTCATAACAAAAATTTGTGACGGTGTTAAGCAGCGCCATCACAAATTGTGACAGATGACCTCTTTGACCTTCTCGTGGAATCAAGCCGGCTCCGAGTGAATTCGTTTGAATTCGTGTTCTCGTTTGCTTTCACAACGAGAACACGAACTCGAACGAAGGCAATTGGGGTCTTGGCGAG
Organism: Liometoxenus newtonarum; assembly: GCA_030264535.1. Taxonomy (NCBI): domain Eukaryota; kingdom Metazoa; phylum Arthropoda; class Insecta; order Coleoptera; family Staphylinidae; genus Liometoxenus; species Liometoxenus newtonarum. The sequence goes on along the minus strand of JARJEB010017697.1, from coordinate 25,575 downwards.
AGGTATTCATTTTGTACGTCTCCGTGACGTAATCATGATGCCATGTTATGAATTTGTTACCGTCTAAAATAGGCTTTAGAAATTTGTTTGCTTGCCATGTTTCTCTTCTAGTTTATCTACATATTAGTATTCTGTAAAATTGACTTGTAATAATACATTATATTTTATATATTTATAAATAATTTAATTTCTTTGTATTAAGTTAGTGTAAGTTACTGTTATTTTGTCAATGTTAAGTTCTTGGCTCTATAATAGTTAATAACAATAATTAAAATCACGTCATTCCTTTCGTAATTATCTCCTTTTAGACTTCATTTCATTTTGCATGTTGTTTGTTTTATCTAGGTAGCATTCTGTTATTGATGTAAGTAGATATAACATAACCTCAAATATGACCTATCCTTCAAGCTATTCGCAGAATTTTGCATCTAGATAAAAACAAACAACATAAATGTCCACATTTGACTTGTTCTTTTGTCATTGTCATTGATATATAGGTACAACATAACCTGATATATGAGCTATCTTCATGAATGGAAGTGTTCGCGAGATCTAAACAAAACAAACAGCACATTCTGGTTAAGTACGAGGAAAAATGGGTGCGCACTCTGTCATTGATGTAGGTAGATATAACATAACCTCAAATATGACCTATCCTTCAAGCTATTCGCGGAATTTTGCATCTAGATAAAAACAAACAACATAAATGTCCACATTTGACTTGTTCTTTTTAGTGAGATGGTACTCAGGAGCTGCTGTCATTGATATATAGGTATAACATAACCTTATATATGAGCTATCTTCATGAATGGAAGTGTTCGCGACATCTAAACAAAACAAACAGCACATTCTGGCCAAGTACTATGAAAAAATAGGTGCATCTCATCCACTTACATAGATCTTGTTATCTTTTTTATGAAAAATACGATCTTAAGTTTGTTTTTGTTCTTAAGTACATAGAAAAATAAGACGCATGATCATAGAAATTGTGGCCCCATTCCATTGTGTGGAACCGCGACCGTTGTGTTATGACTTTTTCGATAACAATGAGAGCTCTTCCTCTTTCTCACTCACTAAACTGATGTCGTCGTTCGGAGACAAATGTTTCACTGATCCGTTGAGTTCTCGTGAACCAAACGTCCGTACGCCACCGCCACCACTTCCACCAGTACTCGTCGGACTGATGTGTGATGATTTGATTGATGATGGTGTGTGTGGACTGGCACTTTGGCTCATCGAACTATGTTGTTCTGGTTGATGTTGCTGTTGGTGTTGCAATTGATTCGGATTTGATTTCGGTTCGGGACTGCGCCTGCCGATGCTGCCTTCTTCCTCCAATGAATGGAGCAGCTAAAAACGTTTACAATGATAAGGATAAACAAGAGACAAAAGCGACATAAGCACAGCCAACTAGCGCGAGCGACGTGTAGAAGTTTCAGACAGTACATTTTTTTTAACGTAACTCCAAAAAAAAAACAGCAAGAAAAAGGAACAGAACTTTCAGTACTTTTCGTCTTACTTTCTTTTTTCATTTGTTTTGTTGATTTAATATTGGAATGTTTTTTTCGTTTTGTTCTGTTCTTCAGTAGAATAATAAATAAAAGCGTTGGAGAGCACATAATTTTTGCTAAGGCTTCAAAAACACATCAGAACAGACAGTTTGGTTACTTGTTAAAGTAAACACTTTAAAAATGAGACTCTCAAAAAGCGATTGTTCCAGGAAAACAAATAAAAATCAAAAAATATTAAATAAATTAAGTGAAAGACATGGCAACCTTGTATTTTTAAGTTTTTCAACGTTGCCAAATTATTCAATAGCGGTTTGACTTTGACAGCATCTTGACAGCTCCAGTGAAAGACATGGCAACCTTGCAACGTTGCCAAATTGTTCAATGGCGGTATGACTTTGACAGCATGTTGACAGATCTTCACGAATCTAGATTTTAAGAGTCCGAAAAAGTGTTTTTGTTGTGTTTTCATTTCTAATTTTAATACATTTGTACTTGTTTTCCCGGAACTATCTTTGATTTTGTGTGTGAATGAATAAGTTAAAAGCTTACCGCCGTTATAAACAAAAAAAAAAAAAACCTTTGTATTGGAAAGGCGTGACAAGGATTATGGCAGGTATTTAAATTTAAAATATGGCACTTGTAGTAGTAGTTGTTTGTTTGCGATGGGATAACATAAAAAATACCTGGTTCTTATCCGTGTCCATGTCAGGCGGACTTGACATAACAAATTGCAACCGATTATCGTAGCTATCGTCATAAAACTAAAAAAATTGAAAGGAAAAAAATATATCGAGGATGTTTAAAAAGGATTCATTCGATAAGTGATTAGATTTTCGATTTGCGACCGCGGAGCGTCGGCACGTTTACAACTCACCTTTTCCACTTCTTCGTCGAATGGATCACCGTTCGTGACGCTGTCGCGTTGCGACATTTCCATCAGGGATGCACGCTTTGCAGCCATATAAAGATTACGTTTCAACTTCAAGTAGAGCACTTCGGTGCAGGCACGTACTGAATAGTCCGGATTGAACGTGTGACGCGCCATGCTGTCCATGTTTAACGACTGAAGGCTACCCAATTGGGTAGTTGTCGTTGGAGATTCGGCTAAATACAAAATTAGATATTTATATTCGAAGTCGAAGTCGAAAAATGAATAATTCCTGATTGAAGAGATCTTAAGTTAGGTTATGTACTTACCAACTGATATATTAGGCATCAACGCTTGTGTGCCAAAATATGTAAAAGGACCACTTTCAAAAGTTAAATTCTCATCTCCAACTGTAACTTCAACGCGTCCTTCCAATACGAGAACGAAATAATCAACAAGAACTCGTTGCTGGTAGATGATTGTGTTGGCATCATTCCTCCAATCCTTGTTCTTCTTGATGTGATGATAAATATCTTGTTTCAACAATCGCCGTAGGATTGTTTCCGATATAATTTGCGGTTTAAACATGTCTATACCTAAATAAAAAACAAAACATTTACATTCGACACTTTTTTTTATTGACATATACGTCAAAACCTGTTGAGAACTACTGCACATGCGCACCTTAAGACGTGTTCTTTCATTTCGAGCAGCCTTGAGCCAAACTCAGTGCGTTCAGTATTAAAGAAAACTCAACTGAGTTTAGCTCAAAATGAGGCCAGTAAAGCAGAACAAGTTTGAAGTGTATTGAAGCATAACCTCAAAACGTCAAAGTCAAACATACTTGTACTTAAATATTGATACGTTGCCAAAGTCAGTTGTGGACTAATCCGTATCTGATTACTTTCCCCACGCCGTTCCGCAAACACTGTGAAGTCCTGTTTCGTTCTATCTGCATTCCTCTTACGTTTCGTCCGATTGTCAGCTATATTAAAAATAAAGCAAAATAGATACGGATATATCCGGAACGAAAAACTTACTAAAAACATCCGTTTCGTCCATGATCTCAGCCTGTATTAATTCCTCGATAACGTCCTCCAGCGTAATCAATCCAATTGTTTCGTAGAACGGATCACCTTCCCCTTCCGTATTCACCCGATTAATGAACGCCATATGTCCCTTATTGCCTTCTTTGAAGTCCTTGAACATGATGTCCAAAGTAACATCTTCGAAGACAAAGTTGCATGGATTCTGGTAGAACTGACAAAGCGTCTTCAACGGTGTATTATCGTCCGGGTCGACGAACGCCAGATCTTTGATGTACATCGTGGTGACGATGTTTTTACGATCGTTCTCAAAAACGGGTATTCGCGAATAACCGGATTTCATGATCTCCGAGACGGTTTCGAAGTCCAAGATGGCGTCGTATGACAGCATGAAAGCGTCTTCTATCCGCGTCATTACGTCAGCAACGGTTTTCCTTCGCAATTCCAATGCCCCACTGATAATGTTCACTTCGTCTTTGTCTAGATCATTTTCTCCAGTCGTCACCTACGCACAGAAGACACAAATCAGAACATTTTTGTGACTATATACAGGGTGATCAATTTAAGGTGGCATTTCACATTTGTCGTTAATTTTTCATCACTCTGGAGTTGTACTTGATTAAATTCAAAACATTTTCATGACTATATACAGGGTGATCAATTTAAGGGGGCATTTGTCACAATTCAGAACATTTTCGTGATTATATACAGAGTGATTAATTTAAGGTGGCATTTCACATGTCGTTAATTTTTCATCACTCTGTAGTTGTAGTTGATTAAATTCAGAAAATTTTCATGACTATATACAGGGTGAACAATTTAAGGGGGCATTTGTCACAATTCAGAACATTTTCGTGATTATATACAGAGTGATCAATTTAAGGTGGCATTTCACATTTGTCGTTAATTTTTCATCACTCTGGAGTTGTAGTTGATTAAATTCAAAACATTTTCGTGATTATACACAGAGTGATCAATTTAAAGAGGCATTTGTCATTAATTTTTCATCACTCTGTACTTGATTAAAGTGATTAGAAGAAAGATTAGTTTTTCCCCTAGTTTTCCTTTGCGTGCGTGTTTGTAAGGTGTTTTCTTTCCTTAACTTTATTATATGAAAAGCGTTATTTTGTGTTTTGTTTTGTGACTAACGCCGTTCCATTTGTTATATTGAAAACAGACAGAAAATCGATTTTCTTCGGCGGCTTCGTTCGGATTCAAAGGTCAATCCTTGGAAACTCGGGTTTTTCACATTTAACGTTAAAAAACGACGATGTGTGACTTTATAGGTTTAGCATTTGTTTTTTCTTTGTTTTTCAGTTTTTGACTCACTCTTACATAAAACCCACAAAACAAAGAGCAAGAAACACCAGAGCCGGAATAATGTGAAATAAAATAAAAAATACTCGCAAAATAATCCTGTTAGTGTGACATTTACTTTCCTATAATTGTCAGATGCAGGTCAGAAGTAATGACTTTATTCATTAAATACAGCAATTCACATTTAATACATTTGTGTCGACGCCATATTGATCACCAAAAAACATGTTTTATATGTTTTTTCGTGTATACAGCGCCCTCTTACTCATTTTATACAAATAAACCAAGTGAGGTTAGAATCTTAATTTCCCGCGCGGCCCTTACTGAAAATGGAATAAAATATTTGAAATTGACCTAAATGCTTCCTATAACCTATAATTATAACCTCTGGATAGAGAAGTTTCATTCGTAAGAGCTCGGGTACAGTCGTAAGGTACGCAAGTTTAGTTATTCTCTCGTATCGCCGACAGCAGGTGTTTGGTTCGAAGTGCAGCGTTTTAAATTTCCCGCTCGAAGAGTGGCGAGTCTCTGAAGCGTTACTTGACAAGAAAATGAGCAATATGGCCGCAATTTATTAGTTCACAAGATATCCGTGGGGCGTTAGTGTCTATGTACAAATTATTTTTCTGGTAAAGAATAAAAAATGTTAATTTTGTTCGAAATAAAAGTTTTTAAAACATTTGGTTTATTTCGACAAGTTTAGTTATTCTCTCGTATCGCCGACAGCAGGTGTTTAGTTCGAAGGGCAGCGTTTTAAATTTCCCGCTCGAAGAGCGGCGTGTCACTGAAGGTTACTTGACAAGAAAATGAGCAATATGGCCGCAATTTATTAGTTCACAAGATATCCGTGGGGCGTTAGTGTCTATGTAAAAATGATTTTTCTGGTAAAGAATAAAAAATGTTAATTTTGTTCGAAATAAAAGTTTTTAAAACATTTGGTTTATTTCGACAAAGTTTAGTTATTCTCTCGTATCGCCGACAGCAGGTGTTTGGTTCGAAGTGCAGCGTTTTAAATTTCCCGCTCGAAGAGTGGCGAGTCTCTGAAGCGTTACTTGACAAGAAAGTGAGCAATATGGCCGCAATTTGTTAGTTCACAAAATATCCGTGGGGCGTACAGAACACAAAAATTGTTTATTTTGTTGGAACTAAAACTTTTTAAAACATATGGTTTATTTCGACTTTAATTCATTCAGCGTTTTCAAAAAAAGTAAAAAAAAAAATAGTTCCGTTTAATTATATGAATTATAAATATACAGAAAGTTGCAACAGTGTTATTAAAATAGATCGATATTTTTGGGTTCTTGCCAAATGATATATGTAGACCTACAAAATCTATACATACACGTTAAATATAAAACGAAAAACAAACCTAAAAAGCGTGATTTTTTTTGTATCCCGACTTTTAGTTAAGTTCCAAATTTTGTTTATCTTTTATTAACGTCCAGAGTGCTGATCCGATATTATAATATAGCAAGAGAAACCAAAAATTAAGAGAAAATAAAATTTCAGCGTATCGATCATATTTGGTAAAATGCTGCGTTAAATAATAATCGTTAATCAACAAAAAACAGGATGTAAGTCAAATTGAAAATAAATAAAAGTGTTCATGATTCATTTAATAGAAATGTGTGTTTGTGTGTGTATAAGCAGACAGGACAGGACACAAATAAATTAATTGCGTAAAAGGTTCGGTTCGTCTGCGTGTTTTTTTTGTTAGTGAAATTATACAAGAATAGAAATATGTATATGGAACGAGAGTTACTCTAAACTGCTCAGAGTTGCTACGAACAACTCCATGAATATGGACTATACAGCAAAATAGTTTGATTACGTCTAAACGGTTAGTGATAGACGAAAAATGAAATTACAGAGTTTCCTTAATTTTTTTAAGCTGCATCTCGTAAAGATATTTTCAAATATACAGGGTGATGTTCCTCCTATAAAAGCGCAACTGACATTAAACTGTTTCATGACAGTGGGACACCCTGATAGTTTAAAAGTTCACATGCCATTTCGTAAAAATTAATGTCTTACGACAATAAGGAATGAAGAACAAAAAATGTTAATTTTGTTCGAAATAAAAGTTTTTAAAACATTTGGTTTATTTCGACAAGTTTAGTTATTCTCTCGTATCGCAGACAGCAGGTGTTTAGTTCGAAGGGCAGCGTTTTTTTATTTAGAAAAGGGGCGTGTCTATCAAATTTCCGTTACTTGACAAGAAAGTGAGCAATATGGCCGCAATTTGTTAGTTCACAAGATATCCGTGGGGCGTTAGTGTGTATGTACCTAACAAAAAATTAAAATATTTGTTAAGTATAAGGAAACAGTCGATAATGATGTACATATAAACAAAGATTTACACAACATTTTATTTTTTATTTGGTTGAAAGGTTTGCACGGGTAAATGTGTGTACAGAGTGACCCAAAACGAATTGCAGCAAAAAATACTTTTTTTTTGAATAATTACAAATAGTTGTGAAATGGATTCGTCATTTAAATCATTTTTCCAACGGTCACTAGCCATTATGAAATGACACAATTTAGGTTAGTTACTAAAAATTGACATTTGCTAGTCGACCAAAATTCTGTGAAGTGACGCAAAAGTAAAAGGTAATGCTTAAATGTTAAATGTTAAATGTTAATTTCGCCGAACTTTTCCAACAGCAACTATGAAATGACACAATTTCGCCATAGGTTAGAGTTAATTAGGAAGTTGACAATTGCTCACAGGCACAGCCGATCCAAATTCTAACCACTATCACGCAAAAGTAAAAAGTAATGCTGAAAAGTTATAATTATAACTATGGTAACAAAACAAGAAACTGTGCTGAAAAGTCACAAGTTTGTCAAGTTTGCCATGACAAGTGTATGCGTCACTGTCATGGCGATAATAGTTTGTGTCAAAATCGTTTTATAAACATGTGTTTGTATTAATGTTCCGATGGAAAACGTTCATTTCCACACACGCGCGATGTGCAGAACTTGACTTTAGTCTCGCGCTCGTGAGAAATTGATTTTTTTCTACACCTATTTAGTTATATGGTTAGCATATTTTTGAGTGATTAATGGTACCTATAAATCACTACTGTGAGTTATGGATTTTCATAAATCACTACAATTTTCATCACCCGTATTTACTATTTTTGCAAAAAAAAAATGTTATTTTTAAAGTTTGTGTTTGTAATGTATACGTACTTGAAAGAGCGAATGGGGGTCCTAACCCCCATATCCCCCCCCCCCCTGAATACGCCCCTGATTAGGTTACTATTCACTTTGTAATATTTGCCATACGTCTGAGACTGAGTGATTAATATTTCGCGATAAAGAGTCGCAATGTTTCTTTTATTTTATAGTTTCTATACGAATTTCTAATTATAATTGATTTCATTAATAGACTTTAGATTCGACTGACATTTCCATTCCAGTGTAACTCAAAATTAGTTGTGAATATAAATAATAATTCTTTCACAAAACGGCTCAGAGTTACTATGGTAAACTATAATTTTTGTATTGAATAAATATTGCAATAATGATCAAGAATTTCGTGAAAAAAATTTTGATTTTAAATAATCTCCTTGATTCACGTAAATCCGCGGTTCTTGTTTTCTTTATGTATATAATAAAATTACTATTTTGTGTGGTCGTAGAAAAAGTATTGTACGTAATACGAGTGGAAAGATGCAACTGCGCACTCGCGGATTACTAAACTAGTATGTAATATTTGCGCTTCGTGCGTAATAAGCAATTTACCACTTTTGTTACGTAATATACTATTAGCTATTTTCAACTGACTCAAAATTTAAATGCGTTCAACGAATCAATTCAATTCCACACATAAAATAAAAGTGCAAGTGGCATCGTCAGCTATAATATATGAATAATGACGTGAGTAATGAGTGAAATGAAAAGTGAAGTGCACAAACAAAACAAATGAAAGTGTGAATCGTTTCCATTTGACTGAATGGTTTCAACCTTGAATGCAGGTCGGGTCGGGTTAAACTTTGGACACGAAATTCCCGAACCGATATTCGATTACATAATTATTTCTCGAGATATTTCAATTATTATACACTAAGCACTTATTACATTGTATATATCGTCATTGGCTTTGTTCCAACATACGGACAAACCAAACCGGTACGAAACCATCAGACGCATGCGTATAGTGCAAGTAGAAGAGATTAGCCCATACGAGCACCACCAGCAGATATGATTATATGTGGATTGTGTGGATTATCCACATAATCCACATATCCCACTTTTAACCTACCATGTTAAATTCCCATCTGCAGGTGGTGCTCGTATGAGCTAATCTCATCTACTAGTCACTAGTGCATCATTATACCAATACAATAACGAAGGTGTACGAAAGATTTGAAAATATTACAAACTTGTCCCGAATCAAGTTCGAAATTGATTTGACCAAATCAGTTCATGAACTGGAACATGTACGAAATTTTAAACATTTGCTCAGCCTCAGTGTCAAAATTTTTCTCGTCGTCACGCTGACTGTTCACTAACCTATAATTTATAATTTCGTATTATAACCAAGATTGCAAACCAACCGATTTTGGACTGGTAATCTGGTATACGTATATACTGGTTACAAAAATCAGTTCATGCATCAGTTCTGAAATGACTGTTGGAACAAAGTTATAAGCTATTATTTAAAAAAATTTAATTATAAAAAAGTGATAATTTCATTCAACTACTCCAAGTAGTTCCGAACACACAATTTCGAGTACTTTACAATGAGATAATCGAAAGGGCAATTAACAATATACCGTGCGTTTATTTTACCAACGAACATATAGCATGTCACTAAATAAAAGAGTCAAACTCATGGCAACGGAGATTTGTATTGCTAAAAATACACTTACGGACGGGGAGAGAGTGGGGATGTGGGACGGACAACGACACACCACGATGACAAGGAAGTGCATCAGTGTGAGAGCTATTTTGATGATTATTGTAAAGCGTGCGTGTTGCATCGAGATTCGAGTTGTGTGAGTTGTTATTTGCTACATCCTATGTTCAATTGTAAAATAAACGCTCTGTATATTAAAGCAAATTTGTCTGTAGGTGCGGATATGGTTAATTTATCTAATTATATTATAATTAATTTATCGAGCTATTTTCAAATTGATTAATTTCGTTTTTCTACACCTATTTAGTTATATGGTCATTATAAGCATTTTTGAGTGATTAATAGTACCTATAACTCACTACCGTGAGTTATGGATTTGACATTGATCATGTATATTCATAGATCATTTGAAGTTCAACAAGATTTAACGAATTTGAAGTGACCGATCCAACTTATCTATATGATCTAAAATCTCGAAAGAACCCGATGAATTCCGACCATAGCTCGATGTGAATCGCGCGCCATATTGTTTCAGTGGTAAGATAGTGTTTGTTCGTTGCTTCATCTAGAAATCACAATTTGTATTTTGTGTTAAAAATAGTGCAAGGTGTAGAAAAAGCATAGTAATTTATATTCGCGATTATGGCCATTGTTCACTCAGATGAAATGCGCCAGTCGACTAGCGACTCGTGGGCTCAAACATCATCTCCGTGAACAATGGCAATCAAAACGGCTCATATAATAATATACTATTATTTATAAAGCATTTCTGCGGATAAATTTTTAAGAAATATAAACAAATTTCCTTCAAATAAATATTTCCATTATTTTCCGTCATATCAAGCAAGTATATATGTGATTGTCAATTCATCTCCATTCTTATTCCTTTTCTGAAAGCGGAACTTTTCGAAGAATTTCAAATTTCTTCCATAGATTTTCAAATTCTTTAGATTTTCATTCGGGTTTTAGTCTTCGTGGTTCGATTATATAACTTTGGTCCTATAACAAACAATGTAGCGATTCTAACTTTAGTAAAAGAAGTTGCAAGTTTTACAAATTACAAAATCCCGTATAAAAGTAGCTGGGCGAACAAGGGGATGAAAGAAAAGGAGCGGCAATGGAAAATTGCGGATGGCCACCGCACGGAGTGTTCGAATTACCTTCTATTGTTGAAGTAAGGCAAGAAAGGCAAGGTGTTGTTGGCCCTCTCACTCTCAAGAATGTCAAGTCAAATAATTGTTGTCTATAAAATAAAACTTTATTTATTGAGTGTTCAGCTTTTCTTATTTTGTGAATGTTAAGAGGGTAAGACCAGTTGAGAGTGAAGGAACTATAAATATTTCAAATAAAATGCTCAAGTAGCTGACAGTTGTGAAAACGAACGCGTTCAAAGTAAGACGAACGGCAACGAAGAGCACGTTCGCCTGGTTGTCTAAAGTAAGCAGCCAGCTTTGCCACAGCGTTTAAATGAGGACACACCGAGTAACCTATAGTATTGAACAAGTCGTATGGTAAACTATCATTTCCGCATAGAATGGTAACGCATGCCACTTAAATAAAGAAATAGAGTTTAAATAATTGAGTGTTAAGGGTTGTTTTTAGTCAACAATTCCAGTTGGTGGATTGGACTTGCCCTCCTCTAGCGTCCCTGGAAGAAAATTTGAAAAACCAAGAGCCGATCTGTCCTGCTTCATGTCGTTCCTTATTTATACACATATATTTTATATACCGAGTGGTTGGTCATCCCACTTACAATACAAGGCAAAGAGTTGAAATGACGCAGAAAATTATTATTTTTATTTGATGTTGTTGATAATTTTTTCGGCAACCTGGTAATTATGAAGTGTATAGACACGATTTGTTCGGATATATGACCAACCATACGGTATATACTATAATAGTATGCCATAGCTGTGCGTGGGTATTTGGTGCGAAGGGTGGCATGTTCAAAAAAGGTAGTCCGATCACGTACGGGTCACCGCAACGTGTTTCCCTTTCCAATACAGTACAGCACTGACATGGCATTGCCAAACCTATATAAGCTCTGCTGCGAGATATAGTCTTTATCATCATCATCATCATCATCATCATACCACCAGCTATTTCAGGCCATACCACCCTGGCGTGCCCGTACCACAGTGAATGACGTGCCTGTAGAGAGAATTATAAGCGATAAAAGTTCTGATGCCGCAACAAAAAAGGAAGGAGATGAAACGGAAAAAGTTTACGCATTAACTCCACAATGTTGGGTGATGTTTGTTTATTAGATGTTCAATGTTGACATTTATTAATTAGGTTTTTATTTTTTATGCACCCCTATTCGTTAAAGTCACTTATAGAAACATTTTATATAACGACAGTCGACAATAATTGTTAAAAGCGCATCAGTTTTGTCGATTTAAGAAAATGCATCGAAAATGCTTCCTTAAAACTACAAAAAAAAAGAAGTAACAAAGACATTTAGAAAGACTTCGAAGACGCATTAAGTCGGTCTAAATGACCCGATTTCGTTTCTCTAACAGCTTCCTGTTGCTGTTGCCTGTTGTTATTTAACTTAACGTAAAAACTTCACGAAGGAAAGAAAACTAAATAAGGATAATCTATATCTATATGTCTTCTCTTAGACTTTTAGACTTAGAGTATAATTTCACTTGAATGTCTAAAGACTTTTAAAGTTACAAAAAGAAGTAAAGAAATTTACGAGTGACTTGGAATTGTCGTCTCAATAAATATTGGCCTATCTCTATCATCAATGAATTTATGAAAATATATAAAATTAGAAGCGACAATACCAAAACAGTTGAGAAGTTTCACTAGTCATAGACTACAAAAAACTTGGAGGGAAAGTGAGGATTTAGGTAGGTAAGTAGGTCTCTTCATGGATTTAGAAGAGTATTTGGACGTGCTTACCCTGCGAACTCTATACCCGTCGACTTACAATCACACACAACAAGGACTAAGCGACAAAAAATGCGGATAATGCTGATGGAGGCGAAATGCGAAATCATGGCCTGACTCGGAACGTGGTTGCGTGAGAGACTGATATGAATATGGGGCTTCGGGTTTGCTGTATACTAGGTAAGGATATAAATATAGATGTGATGTGAAAACAGGGACACGGATGCAGGGTTGGTATTAACTCACTTGGAAAAGATGATAGTGTACGCCGTACGGGAACTAGAACCCCGGAACTCTGGAACCGAGAACTGATGGAAATGACGATCTTGTGGGATATGCAGGATGATAGCTTCGTTGGTTATGGAATTTTGCTTAATTCGCAAAATCGGCATGTTAAAAAAAATGATGCAAAAATGCAGGCAAGCAAAATTTCCATGCGGACTTTATATTAGCCTATGTAAGAACATTGATAATAAAGATCTAAGGAAATATATGTTAATTGGAGAAAATGCTCAAAAGCACTTCGAGCAAAGAAGAAAGTTGCATTTTAGATTGATAAGAAGCAGGGGCGGTTTAAGTGCTTGAGGAGTTTTATTGGACTCTAATTTGAGCCACTCAATGAGTGGGTGCTGCGATGGTGATGACAGTGGCCATTCGTCGTTGCTACTTATTATCCTTCCAATTGGTCGTCCGCTCGAATTGAATGACGGGATGTTAATGATTTGCTTAGATTTAGTTATTGGAGTTTTAATTCTCCACAGGTCTTGGTTTTACGTATTATCTATGATTATGTGTTATATTTATTCCGCGCCCCGATTAGTCCTCCGCTCGAATTGTATGACTGGTTGAGAATGATTTGTGAGGAAGGTGGAGGGATTTAATTATGTTTTAAGTATATTGGGCGATATTGACGAATCATCTAAAAATTTAAAACAAATGAACTGTAGTATAGTTGAATTTGGTGCATAGCATTGAGAACTTCAATATATCACATCCCCAGCCAAGGGGATAGCCTTCCGCGTCAATATAATTTCGAGGCCCCCATTATTGCACACAGTTATATTAATTCAAGTATAAAAATCCGGTGCGGGACACCGCACAACTTAGTGTTGCGCTTTGTATTATAAAAATCAATTCCAATTGACCATTAGATTTTATAAAAATCATTTAAATCACTGAAATGGTACTGACGAACGGAAATCTGTTCACAAAGCACACAGAATACGCGAAAAACATCTTTTCGGACTCAGGAAAGCGAGATTCGTGGAGATCCGTCGGGAAACCAAATTTTATATTTTGCTTCATCACCTAACTTTCCTTACTATACCTTGGGAAAGTCAGAAAGTAAAAACAACAAATTTGTCAATAATAGATTCATACACTTTGGCTGACGGAAGTTGTTATTTTGGAGGCCCCTGGGAAGAAGATAAGAACAATAAACCAAATCTGGGCGTTCAGCTGGTTGTTTTTGGATGTCCTCCTATGGCTAACTTTTTTGATTGAAATGATAATTGGTCGAATTGTAAACCGAATAAATTGGAATAACCAAAATCATCGATACGATTTTAGTTCAAGAAATATATACAGGGTGTTTCCACATATTCTCATTTTGAAATGAATGCAGTGTATTCTGTGCATGTTAGATTTTCACTAAACGCAGTGAACACTGAACACATTGTAGATTCGTAGATATACGTGGTTTGGTTAGTCCTTTTTGATCCATACTCTCCGTTATCGCGATTCGTGATACACTGAACAATGAAGTACTTATAATAATTTATGACTTTCATTTAAACACGTAGACCGCCTAAAATAAAGCATTTAATGTTAATTGCCTCAACTCTGCCAATTTAATAAATTATATTGTTTTGTTTCATTTATATCTGCATTACGCATATATATTATTTCCATGAATGTGAAATTTCTTGGCAAGGCCATTAAGCCTCGTTCTCAGTTTCGAAAATTCGGACAAAATTTGACTGCCACCGGAAAAAGTTGAAATCATTTTTGCGAATATTCACGATTTTTAAAAACCTGTGTGGTTAGTACACCCGTTTTAAAAAGTTAGGTTAGGGTCATTTGACTTCTGTCAATTTTGCGGTCAGAATTATATGGAAAATAAAGTGACCTTCTTTACCCGTCGTTTTTATTTATTTTTACACCAGGTTCACATGTCCACTTACCAATATTTTCTTTGGTTTGGTCGGAATTTTGTTCACACACGGATATATAGACACATAGACACACGGACATCACTCCAAACACCACTTTTCGGATTCAAGGAAGCGAGATTCGTGGATATCCGTCGAAATCCCGAGTTCAAAGAACCATTTCCAAATATTCGTAAATTTTTTTCCGAATATTCGCCACTGAGAGCGAGGCTCTACGTTACTATTTAGGTATATTTGATAATTTGGCAAAAATTGCGTTGTTTGAAATTTTTCGAATATAAATTTCTGTAAATAAATTGATTAAATCATAAACTTGAAATAACTGAGTGATTTTAATTGAATCTGTAGTGAATCATATTATTTAGAGACATAGCATCAGAGTCAAGTTGGAAATTGATATTCCTTGTTCGCATATAATGCTCCTGTTATATTCTTATGATTATTAATATGTTGATTTGCATATTCTAATCTGAATTTCAAATTGTCCATATAGACTCCGGTCTCGTTTGCCTCGCCTCGCCGCGCCAGGGAAAATGTTTTGATTTTCTCCAAGCTCAGTCATCCTTATTTCACATCGTAAAATACAGTATCATTCGATAATGTTCCCTTTGGATTCTATCACTATAGGGTGTATAAATAAATTAAGAAAATTTATAAATATGATGAGGTCGATTATAAAATTACAGAAATCTGCATATTCTAAGCGCCATCTTCACTTTTGCATATAATTCTAGTTCCGTGCGATGCACGTTTCTCAACTTATGTAGAAATAGTTTTTAGCAACACATTATGTTTTGTATACCGTGCGTTTATTTTACAGCCCAACATAGGATGTGCTATGTTCGCAGCTAAAATAAACGAGTCAAGCTCATGGCAGTGCGTTAAAGACACACCGACCACCTACGGACGGGGAAAGAGTGGGGATGTGGGATGGACGATGACACACCACGGTGAGAGTATTTTGATGATTTTTGTAAACCATGTTGAATCGAGATTCAAGTTGTGTCAGTTATTTGAAAGACCTGGCGCTTGAAAAAGAAGTTAACGATTGATGATCAATCAATTCAAATATTACAAGGAACAAAATTGACAATTGACATCAATGACATGACCATAAAAATAACTTACTGTGATCGTGCACCGCCATTGCCATGAGTTTGACTCGTTTATTTTTGCTGCGAACATGGCATACGTTGCATGAAATGTTCGATGGTAAAATAAACGCTCTGTATATTACCACTTGTAAGATGAGGAATGGGGGAAACCCTGTGGTTACGCAGGATGTACAGGCTTGTTCCTTGTTACGTGGTGAAATTCCCTGGAGGGTATTTGGTGACTCGACGTTTGGAGTATCTAAATGTAGTTTCCTTTTCTATACTTCACAATCGAAATATGTGGGTTGCAAAATATAGTAAAAAGGAAGGTGTGTATATAGAATATTTTTATGAACAGGTAACAAGTTACAAAACAAAACCGGAACAAAGAAGGATGAATAGACATGGATGATAGAAAAAAAAACGAAATAACATTAGAACACAGAAAATTTCAAAAACCGAATTCTAAACTGGTATAACGAAGCAGATGGGTTCGTACGTCGGTCTCGTCGAAGTGTCTACGAAGCGATGATGTGTGGATAGGTACGATGAAATAATGTACAGGAACATAACTTTTTCTTCTAGTGGCAAAAATGGCAGCCGCTAACATGACACGAATCTACAAGTATAACAATAATCACCAGAACTTCTACACGCAAACAACAAATACACAGACGAACTGTCAGGTTGGTTATTTTCTAACCTGCAAGCAGCAGGCGAGACTTCCGAAGTCGCTCGGAAGTCATGCGATACTGCGATGCTGTGCGACGGATGACGTCCGTATAGTTGCACGGACACCAAGAAAGAGGCCGATCACACTCAAGGCGCACTCCGGAGACGACCGATGACAACACGATTGTTAACTAAACCGACCGAATGTCGATGAAGCGAGAACGCTCGACCAGTTGAACGCCTCCAGTTCCGTCTCACTGGTATAGAACGATGGGAAGTCTACACATATTTCCCGAATGATTTAATTGACTGAAGTTTAAAATCAAAGTATTATTTTTCCCTGATTCGTGGAGATCCGTTGACATCAGGTTCGAAATCTACTTTTACGTCTGATGTGCGTTTATGAACAAAATTGCGACCAAACAAAACAATATGTTGGGATGAAATTTGGTATCTGGGCAGCTGTTCCTCTCACCTGAACCTGACGTAAAAATAAATGAAATCGTGTGGTGCGAATTTAACGCACCGATTTCTTTTACGATCGACGAGTTCTACCAAATCTTACTGTGCATGGTCGGAAAGTTGTGCGGTGCGAATTATTAACCAATAAATCAATAACTCAAAATATAAATGACCAAATTATTAATACATTCCCAATTTCTAGTTACATAAACGACAATAATTTTAATAGTTGATAGTCTTCATTTATGAATTTATGAATCCTATTTATATGCTCAATGGTGACATTAACCTCAAAAGTTTAGTCAACCAATTTTAAAGAGTTCAATGACCTATTTCTGACCTCTCCAAAGGGTTATACAACCGGTCAAACCAATGTTTATAACCTTCGATTCTCTGCCAACATCTCTATTATTAGCACAACGATTAGTTTGTTATTTTGCCGAAAGCACAATCGATTAAATCTTCTCTTTGACTCATTGAACCTTATAATATTTTTAACGACCTCATAAATGTCATTACGGACATTACTTTTTTTTGTAATCCGTTGAGAAGGAAAAAACGCTGAAAGAAAAGTTTTATCAACATTCTCGTACCTACCGACAAGGACAACGTCCTATTTTTAACCAAATATCAAAGAATGCCTTTTTTGCCTTACAATAGATTGTATGGCAAAATAGATGGAGAAAGCAAAGCGACTGACAGAAGGTCACAGGGCATGAAACATGACTCACTAGGAAGCACAACAGCACAACAAGGTGGAGGAAAAGGAAATATGTATATTCACATGAGTAGGTCTCAGAGAAAGGGTGGACGCAAAAGGTTTTATAGCGCTTTAAAAAAAGGAATATGCGTGCTTAAAAATTGATATTCCCTGGTACTGGGTATATATTGAGAGAAATGTCGAAGGACCAAAGCGGAGTATGTTTATACAAATCTGCATAAAATGGACGAAAAACATGTTGCGTTGTGATATTTTATTTTCTTGTATTTTTATTTCATTTTTATGTGATGTAAGCCAGGAGGGTATACTTACGGCGAAAAAAAAAATATGAAGACAACTGCGGAAGCATAATAGATACGAGAATATATCAACCAAAAGTGTTTACCCAAAAAATTAAACCAACAAACTGATTAATTTAAGTTTAATGTTCTTTAATCGATTCATCGGAATCTAACAATGTCATTTGATAAGAAACCCAACTATGCGCAGTGTTCTTAAAAGAATAGGTACGGACTTGCACAGCACAAATTTCGAAGTGTAACCGATCTTGTATGGTGCGAATTTAACGCACCGATTTATTTTATATGTAAAATATTAAAAACAAAGGATACACCTGCATTAATTATATTTGAAACACCCAGTATATTAATTTGTTCATAACTAACCTTCACATACTTCTCACTACGTTTCATTTGTCCATGTTGAATATTTGAGGTTAGAACACCAAACACACAGACATTATTCGAAAAACCACTTTTTCGGACTCAGGTATGCGAGATTAGTGGAGATCGGTCAAAAACCAGATTTCGAAATTTTGACCGATTACATATCTTTCCTTAGCACCTTCGATATAGTCGGAAAGTAAAAAATCGTTAAGAATCAGGAACAGTTAAAAATGACCTGATTCTGTGAAATAAATCACAAATAAAGGACTTTAGACTTTTCCACCATGCGCAGGTTAAAACCCAATAAAATCGTCGTACCCGCAGACGGGAAAAGGGTCATAGGTGATTGGCGATTTTACCTCCTGCATTTTACGCTGAAATGGAGAAATAGCTTCACGGAATATAAATTGACGAAGATATTTGGACTCTGGAATCGTCCACATATTTCCATGCGTCCTAACATATCGATATTGAATTTATTATAAACGAAAAACGAAGGGAAGTCCTAGAAAATGTCGTAAAACTTTTATAACTTATGAACCTAGAAGATCGAAGGGCTCAGTAAGGAGAAAGGCAATGGCAATGAAAGGCAAAGCACACACAAATCGTAATAAATATTTTAATAAATTTTAATAAAATCAAATGAATACATTTCAAGAGTCGCACAGACTATACACAAAATTATACGAGCGTCCATCAATTGTTAAACAAATGACGTTCGTAAAAACTCAAAACCCCTCGACTCTTAACCTCGACAAGACGATCTCGGATCTTCTGACTAAATCGATGAATGGCAAAGAGAAAGTGTAATGTAAAGTGGTTATTATAGAAAAAGACGAAGGATTTGTGACGGGATAAAGTTAAGGGTCACATATATCCTGAAGGATAGCAGATTGACATTTGCGAGACGCCTTGATTCAACAATACCCAGAAAGTTGAACATTACGTAGCTTATTTATTTGCCTTTCTATACGCCTAGGATCAGTTGAAAGAAAACGAAGATTCTAACAAGTCACTGAATATTATACAGGATGTTGCTATAAACTTAAATAAAATGAAGCTTCCCTTAATTTATCATTTAATTTAGACTAAGGAACTGAAAGAATTCTTTTCAATTTAAATGATTCTCGTTTGAAAAAATATCCATTCCTGCAGGAATGTTTAAGATGCTTAAGAAAATTTAAATTAGAAAAAAGTCAAGAGGATTTTGGCTTTTTGGCAATTGCAAATTGAAATGAGAGTTCTTATTGGACTAAATTCCCCCAATAAACATAAGCTAAGCAGATTTCTTAACGCGCTATGAATGAGATGGAAATGAAGTCTTAAGATGTTTTCCGTCTTTCCGACGTTCTGTCTTTTCGCTTTCCTGTTCATGGCATTGCTTTCAACGTTCACTCGACAGTTTTTTCAGCATTTGCATGATGCAGATGTAGTACTTTCACTCTATCTCAACGAATGTTTCGGGCGACTAAAGGGCGGTAGCACTCCTATCTTATTGCAAATTAGCCTTCTGCTGATAATCTGCCAGGATATTGACAAGAAACAAGCCAATGAAGGGTAAATGAATAAACGAAATGCATTCAGAAATTGTTCATACTTGATTGGCTCCTGAAACGATGCCAAGAAATCAAATAATATCCGTTCAACGGAGGTAAAAGGGAGTCTGTTCAATGCAGCAAGGATTCAGGATTGTAACGTAACACATGACATGGCATAACGCTCTGTATAATTTTAAAGAAATCATCACGTAGGCTTAACTCTGCGAGAAAATAGTAAAGCATGACCGGAAATAATAGTAAATCCCACCTTTGAATCCAAACTGGACGATCCATGTGGTAAATCCATGAATTTAGTTACTGGATGTTCCAAAAACTTCGAAGAATGAATATTAAGACCTTAGTCTTCGGCCATGTAACAGACGGACAACAAAAATACTAATGCTGACGAATTATGAAGATTTCTGAATCTTTTTATTTTGCAATTTTTGTAAATCAGAGAATTCTATATATTTTGAGCGCCATCTAGGCACTACTAGTACTTACAATCATATTCCGAAGTTCATTAACTTTGTTAATGTAATTTTTAAAGTCGCATTAGTTTGGTTTGGTGCTTTTAACATACTGTATCATTGTGTTAAAGTGCACCAGTCCAGAAATCTTCGCCCCGAAAATGCTGAGCGGACGACATCATAAATCTGCCGAGTCTAAAGCCCGAATCCGCCAACTCGGGATAAAGATACCTTGACAACGCGTTTCCGTCCCCACCCGTCTCACTTTCTGCTCTGCATGCGATGGTTTCGATCCTCATCCTTTTCGAATACTAAAGTCAGTGGAGTTTAGTATTTCAACGAACTGCAACCAACAGTAACATAATTCTTGCAAAACCTATTATAGGTTGTATACCGAAGATACAGAATGGTTCTTTCGATCTTGTCAAACATTGCGATTACTAAGAGCAGCAAATAAAGCAACCTCATTAAAAAACAATTCTCTAAATTGACTAGCAAATAGCAATAGAATATAATTGAGGTTATGTCTCAATCGCAATAGCGATAACTTTGACTTAGGATTCTAGATTGTGATGATTTTGAATCGAAATTGTTTGATCGCATTGTAGATTGTTTGTTACAACCTGATAGACATGCTTGCAGCAGAATGCAGACAGCCGGCAATGACACGTAGAGCCAGCCTTAGCAGTAACATGAAGCCACGACCACAGCATCGGCATCAGTAGTAGGAACGTGAATTGCAAACCTATGAAATATGCATAGAGATTTCATGACATGAACACAGCAAACATGTCTGTCCCCATTGGCAGAAAAAAAAACACGGACAATACAATATCACCGATGACCTGAATGAATCATTTATGACTTGAATTAATGTTTCATGTTGGGCACGAATATTAATAATTTACAAAATAATCAACACGATACTTCACAAAACTGCGGCCAAAGCATCTACTCACTACTAGCGTTCTACTAGGATGAAATTTGGTGTCTGGGCAGCTCAGCTGTCCCTCTAACATGAACCTGGAGTAAAACAAAACAAAATCGGCCGGTAATGAAGACATCTTTTCTTGGAAGTCAGAACTTAAATTGCATATAACTGGCCAAATATTGATTTTAGCATAAAACTATCCAGATAATATCAGTGTGTGGTTTGTCTGTCTATGAACAAAATTCCGGGCACATAACTTAAATGTCAAAACATAAATTTGCGGATCACGGGCAAGCAAAAAATACGTTCTTCTAGTACTTCCATAACTTATTCTCGTAGGATGCATAGTTTGTGAGAAATTAATTCCTTAAATGTCAAATCTGCGTGTTCTTCTGAACAAAATTCCAGTCGAACCGCGCAGCGCATCGGAATGAAATGTGAAATTTGAGCATAAATTAAGTCGTACGGTAAAGAAGAAAGCTATTGATTGTCCAAATCTTATTTGGACGTAACTGTCAAACAAAAAATAGTTTCTTGTAGAGCTTCCAATTCTCTACATTTGAACACCAGTAACATTTTTTCGTCGGATGCATAGTATTTGGGATACTCCTTCGTAAACAAAATATACGTATAGTTACCATGGCTACTCCCTAAGATTCTACATACTCAAAATCGACAATTATTCGTATAATATGTAATATACAAGGTGTTTTCAATATGCAGTAAACTGGGTATTTCAAATATTTACCTTTATTTTGAAATTATTATTTATTTAATTTATGTATAAAATAAATCGGTGCGTTAAATTCGCAGCGCATAACTTTCCGACCATATACAGTATGATTTCGTAGAAATCGTGGAAATAAGATTGATTGCATTTTAATATTACTAAATTTATGTAGGTACAATTTCCACTTTCCGATTAAAATTAATTTTACAAGCGACGACTTCTACGAAATAATACTGTATACAGTCGGAAAGTTGTGCGGTGCGAATTTAACGCACATATTTGTTCGTTGAAATTTACGTGAATATTTATTATTATTGTTACATTGATTACTTCAACGCTAGATTTCTTTAAAATGATTTATTCACCTTTAAAGGCCTTACTTATAAGGTACCCTTAATCATGTCAGCACCTTTCTCCCCAATCATAATCGCTGGAGCATTAGTATTACCACCAACAATATTCGGCATGATGCTGGCATCAATGACCCTAAGCCCATTGACACCCCATACCTTTAACTGCTCATCCACTACTGCCCCTTTCATAGGGTCGCTTCCCATCTTGCAGGTACCCACCGGGTGGTAGGCTGTTGTTGCGAAATTCCTCATAACGCACTCCCAATATTCCCGGTTTCCAAATTCTATTTCTTCGCAATTGACAGTATTGTACTTGGCAAATCTTGCATTCAATTTTTGAAACCCACTAGTCTGAAGCAACTTCTTGGTGAACTCAATGCCCCGGAGCATTGTATGCATGTCTCTTTGATCCCACAAGTAGTTTGGCAGGATTTTAGGTTCTGGATTCGTTGAGTTATGATTTGATTCAAAATCAATGTATCCAACTGACTTGGGATAGAGTAGGATAAGCATTACCATTAAGATGCGTGATTTTGAAATGACCTTGTGTAGACTTTGGGCCGTAATGTCATTAAGGCCGGTTTTGTTATTAAATATTTCAATAGCAAAGTGATCTCCTTTGGCAAATTCAAAAAAGTGCACTTGTAAATCGGGTTTCTCTGATTTTAAACTTTGGCTGTGTAAGAACCAGATGAAATTTAAAGAACCTACGTTAGACAGCGGGCCATCACTACTCTTTAAATATTGGTGTAGGTTCTTTAGATGGTCCGGTTGCTGATCTGCCCCATCCATTTCTAAGAATAATCCATGCGAATACAAATGGTCTTGAAGATTTTGCCCTACACCAGGTAAGGTAACCCTTTGTTTGATGCCGAGTTGGTATAGGGTTTCAGCAGGGCCAATGCCACTCTGTACCAATAGTTTTGGACTGTTGATTGTCCCACCACTAACAACAATTTCCCGTTTTGCCTTGATATGTACAATTTTCCCTTTCACTTTCACTTTTAAACCGTTAACATGTTTCGGTTGGGTTGCATCGTCCACATCATCATAGGTCAATTCAATTGCCTCTGACTCAGTACTAATGAACAAATTTCCATTCAAACTCTCCCTCCTTGTTAGGAATGCTTTGGCAGTACTGCATCGTTTGCCCTCCTCGATAGTAGACAGTGTTTCGTGAAAACCATACCCGTGCTCATCCATACCTAAACCCTTCCCTTCGAGTTCTCGGGAGGCAGTAACTAAAACGTTCCTAAGATCACTGTCAACAAAATACCTGGACGTGGTTAGTGCACCTCCAATACCAAATTCTTGTGACTCTTGATAGTCGGTAGCAACGTAGTTCTGCGATTTGATGAAGTATTTGGTGACGTCCTCATGGGACCATCCTGGGGCTTCCCATTTGTCATAATCTTCAGGGTGTCCACGCACGTACACCATTGCATTGAGACTGCTGGTACCTCCAAGGAGCTTACCACGGGGCCATCTGCATTGTCCATTTTTGAATCCCAAACACGATGTACTCGACGGCTGTGTTTTATACGCCCAGTCAACTTCAGAACCTTGGAGGGTAACGAACAAACTTGGTATCTACAACATAACATAATAATGAATGCCAGTCCACCACTAGGAAAAATGATACCTAATACCTGCGAAGAAAGTGTTGGGTATGGTCCGGCTTCAACCAGTAAGACCCTCCATGATGGGTTCTCCGCCAGACGAGCAGCAACAACTGATCCTGCGCTTCCAGCACCAATCACAACATAATCAAACGCATCATTGTCTCTCAATTCGTCATTAATATTTTTTGGAAAGTCGTGCTCGGTGATAAACTTGCTCTTGGATATTATAAATGTATTAAGCAGGAAGAGGAGGAGATTGCCGCAGATTCCACTGCCAATTGAAACATTTGGGCAAGTATTTTGGAATGAATTCCACAAAATGAAAATGTCACTTGTACAACTCATTTTATTTTAGTGTGTCGACTTTTGCACTTGCCGCGGTGGACTAAATAAAATAGCACTCAATATGTATTAATATCATAAGGTCTTGTGACCTTTTAGCTGATTTAAGGCAAAAGTATTCTGATAATGCGTAACAGTTTTTTGATTCGATTCCTAGAAAGCAATGAAGATTTTTGTATTTCGTATTTTTTGTCAACTTTCATACTTTCTTTCTTTAAAATCTTTCTAAAAACTTAACAATAAATCGGTACGTTACATTCGCACCTCAAAACTTTTAGACCATATTCAATGAAAATATCGAAGTCTGGTTTTCGACGTATCTGCACGAATCTCGCTTCTCTGAGTGCGAAAAAGTGTTTTTTGAGCGATATCCGTGTGTGTCTGTTGTGTGTGAACAAAATTCCGGGCAAACGAAATAACGTATCGGGATGAAATTTGGTATGTTTATAGATATCCGTCTTGTGTGCACCTATCAAATAAATGAACACAATCGGTCACGGGTAAACAAAGAATACGTTTGTGTAAAGAGTCCAAATTGTTGAAGCAAAACAAGTTTAGTTTTGTGTTCCGCGCGTAAGGCGGTGAGACCCTGTCGGGTGTGATCGAGTGACGTCTAAAATGACAGACGTCACAAGAACAAGAAGTAGTCAAGTCAAGATGTAATTGTAATGTTTTACTCAATATTCTTGTCGCATCTAAAGTTAATGTTAAATAAGCTGTATTAATAAACAAATACTATATTTTGTTTTACTTTACGCAGTGATGTACGTTTTTACAATACAAGTTTCTCCATTTTAACACATTTTTCTCGTAGGATGCACAGTTTCTTAGATATTAATAAGTTATCTCCGACAGGGATCCAACCCGCAACCATGACATTCAAGGCCAATGCTCTAACCAATTGAACTACGTAGCAATTACAATTGTAGTAGACTAGGATAAAATCGTGACGGTGGGAGTTGAAACTGCTCTGTAGCTCAGTTGGTAAATGCATTGGCCTGGAATGCTTTAGTTGCGGGTTCGATCCCCGGCGGAGATGACTTTTCTTATTGCTATCAATATCTGAATATCATTTGTAGCATAGTAATGCTGTCTTACATTAATTCAGGATTCATCAGGGCATAACATTTCGATATAAGTTCTAAATTCCGGTACAATTTGCAATTAAATTCGGTTTAAGTGGGAACTAATTTAATTCTAACTTTGGTGTACTAGAACTAGAGCAATAAATAGACTTATAATAACCACAAGTCCAGAATGGTCCACCAAAACATCAAAACCAAACGAATATATATAT
>JARJEB010017695.1:0-11521 GCA_030264535.1 Liometoxenus newtonarum | reverse complement strand
CACACAAAGTCACTTATACGCTGAATGATATATACTATTTTATCTCCGAACGCCATTTAATTTAATCAAAATTGTAATAATAAATGAACAAATAACAACAGATATTGTTGAATCTCGTTTGAATTGTTGAATCAGAATAAACAATTCGTGAATGTCGAGGTTATGGCATTTGACGTTTGTTATCGTTACGCCAGTTGGGTTGCATAGAACTGCTCTATTAGGCGAGTTGGGTTTATGCGCCTTTATGCGCCTTTATGCGCCTAGGAGTATAAATTATTATGAGTATCGGAGACGCTATAAAGCTACACTTATACACCATGCAACAGTGAATGTAATTTGTCACTTATACGACGTTCGGAGATAAATTATATTTTAAACCGTGTAATAAAGCGGTTGGGTTTAGGGTTCTGTCATAGAATAGCACCAGGCAAACATGGACGTACGACACAGCTACCTATTGCGAACATAAGAATCTGAAGCAGCAGGCGCGAGTCCGGAAGGCTTCGGAAACTCCAAGCCAAGAGCTTGCTCTCAATTTGGAACATGAGAACGCGACCAAGAGAACGCGAACGGCCACGAAGAAGAAAGCGCACGTGGTTGCCTATGGTGCACAGCCTGCTCTTAAAAGTAACCAACAATTAACAATCAACGTGTCCTAATATTTATGCTCGTTTTTGTACAATGGCTCACTATGTGTATTACTTGGACGAACTCGTTTGTCTCGTTTGTCATTCTCTTACATAGTTGTGAATGTGTTAGTGTGCAGCCCATTATGTTGGTGATATTCGAATCTTAATTCAAACGACCGGACCGGACACGACCAGTTTTAATGTTGTAACCCTTTTAACCCCTAAGTACTCTATACTCTACACGTAGGTATATGCACATACGGTATATGACAATGTGACGTGAAAATGGTCGCATTCTGGCACGTTTGCAGTCCCTTTGGCTTGAATAAGCAACGCACCAACGAATCTCTTGCTGGCTGCTGCTGCGGATTAACATTTTAGTCGTTTTAGCCGTTGTCCCCAAAGTCTCAGTCTCAGTCGTAGTGTTCTAATGTTCCAATGTCCCCTTTTCGCCGTTCTCAGCTTGTTGTTTCATTCTCATTCGCATTTAATTTTTTTCTTATGATGTAACTAACGTGTTTCATATACTTACTTATTAAAATGAATGAGAATATACCCAACCGAACTTCAGCAACGGATAAACGTAAAAGGGTGCAGTTATAATTATTATTTAGACTCTTCAGTGGGACAATTCCTTGAGTTATAAATGAAATTATAAGTTAAGCTCTGAACAGCTCATAATTTTTAATCACAATAATTCAAAATGATATTCGTATATTTTCAAAGATTTGCTTTTTGTGTTGGATGATTATTGCAGATGTAACATTACAATTAAGAAATGAAAAGTTCCCACCCATTTTGAAATGATTTATCATTGGCTCATTAGTTCCGGTTGCGATTAAACCAAACAATAAAATTATACCTATACATTTATAGTCGTATACCCAATTAGATTTATCATACTACTTTAAGAACAATTAAAAATAAATAAAAATGATCTCATTTTGATTATGATTCTTAGACATAAAAACTTGAAGCTTGTTATGATGATAAAATGATTGCCTTTTAAAGAAACAAGTAAATTTCCTCATCAAAACTGTCATTGATAAAATCATACCTTTCACTCTTTAATCCACAATCGCAAATGATTTGACTTTGTGGAATGGAAAAATGGCCGCCTACCAAGCAAACCAAGTAACGTTTCCTCCCGCCACTTGTGATTGCACTACGTATTCGTACCTTCATTTTTTTCCATCCATTCTCTGCTCATTAGAAAAACGTAATCAGCGAAGCGTGGAATCGAGGAGGCATATAAATATATACTAATTCACTACTCGTTCGTTGATGTGTTTTAACACGCCTTGGTACACCTTAATGAATGTTCTAGGATTCGTGGTCGCGTTTTTTGAAAAGTCGAAAAAGTCGGCCATGCCATGAATATTTTTCGTTATACTTCGCATACATATATGTATAAATTTTGACCTCGTTAATCACAGTCGTGGAGTCGTGTATAAAATTTATTCAAATTTCAAATGAGTAAGTGGCGGTTTTTACCTTCGTTATATACACGATTTTTATTTCTAAACGTTTCAAAACATCATGACGCACATGTAACTTAGCAACTCGAGTGGAAACAGAAAACAGCAACTAGCACTCACTAACAACAAATTAGCTAACAACATCAAAATAAGTGCTTACAATTAGGTATAGGTAGTAGGTACTGCCGAAACAGAAATAAGCAAGAAAATGAAATAAGAACAGGAAGAAAATTTAAAATTTAAAATATGAATTTGGCTTGCCTGTGTTTTTGATATCAATAATTCCTTATAGTCAGGAACTTTTGAATAAATGAAGGTACCTACCAATAGATACTCTATTCTCGAATAATTACAGACAATTAGGCAATAAATTATATATGTATACATTATGATAATGAGTTTTACTGCTTACAATAGAATATAAAATAGCACGCGAGAAGACACAAAAGGAAAACGCCAGTTTAAAAAAAATATTTTTTTGAATAACCATTAAATTTTGTATTATACAAGTACTAGTACTATATACAAGTAGATCTTTTATAAAATATCTTTTGTGTAGTTATATATGCATGTATGCATGTATGTTTGTGTTACTGTAAAAGTTCGAAATTGGTGAATCCTAGGCTTTACCAGTCAGATTTTATCGTAGGTAATTGGTTACCAGCCGTAGTCCTATCGGTTTTACTTTCCGGCCACATACAGAAGGTATGTAGGTATAGGAAAGAAAGGTGATCATGAAAA
This sequence comes from Liometoxenus newtonarum, assembly GCA_030264535.1. Taxonomy (NCBI): domain Eukaryota; kingdom Metazoa; phylum Arthropoda; class Insecta; order Coleoptera; family Staphylinidae; genus Liometoxenus; species Liometoxenus newtonarum. Next base: position 8,673 of record JARJEB010017695.1, on the reverse strand, counting down.
AAATTAATAGTCTTATCTTTCCTTGATTCCTGGAGATCCGTTGACCCCAGGTCAAAAATCGACAGTGCACAAACAATAATACTCTACTGCTACTGAATGCTACTGCTGAACTAATACTAATGGTCAAACCTAGGATTGACCGATAAAACCTAGGATATAAAGTTACCAATATTCGGACTTTTACAGTAACATTATAGACAACGCGCATGTGAAACTTGATGAAGAAGTGATTTACAACCACGCACTTGTTGTTCGTTTTGTTTTATTGTCATTATTACGCTATGTTACGTTCTTTTTGTGTTTTGTTACAACAAATGATTTTTATTTATAGTTGCTTTGTTCGTTCGGGAGCTTTTGTTCAAACTGCAGGTCCAGCACTGACCTGCTGCGGTTTGAGTAATAGCAGAATTGGATTTATAATTCTCTAAAAATGAATCAAAGCGAATTTTTCATTGCATAAATGAGAAATATTCAGAATTGTATATAATATAGGTATGTATAGGTATGTATTGATTGGTTGCAATTTTTCAATGTGTTGTTGAATTGGAAATATGCTAAATGCGGCACTGATCTATGCATTTATGTTCATAATATAGTAATATTCGTAATAAATATGCATATATCGTAATATCATTTCGTTATAACGTAATATTATATAGTTTGGTATACGATACGCATACGCACATATTCTTTGTTGTTAATGGTTGTGGGTTGTTAATGATGACCATATAAGTGGTGCACGTGCCAGCTGCGCACCGTTTAATATTACATATCATTTTGCATAGCTTTTTGCACCTCTTTTTGCGATTGACGTTCCGTTCTATAGGCATGTCCCTGTTACTTATCCTGTATTACCAGTGGACAAGTGGACAAGTGCAAATAACTATCGTAGATGACGATCCACTGAACTGAACTTAGCGCGTGTCCGTCGACTTATACAAGCCATAAAATTCTCAAAGAACAACTTATTATTAATTATACAGGATAATTCAAAAAATATCGAATTTTATTTTGATTGATCAACTCGTGGAATTTACGAAATTGTTTCCTTTTAATTTTAATGATATATACATTTTTAATATTAACATTAAGTAAAAAATTGTTTTATAAGTAGTGGATAATTTTTAATATACAGATTTCAATATAAATATATAGCTAAAAGAAGATATTAAAAAATTTAAGCATATTTTTGTGAAAATAGTGGTTTACCTAACAAGTCTGGAAAGTATTCAATTTCTCACGCGCGCGGTAATTTGAGGCACGAGACGAAGTCGAGTGAAAGTGAATATTTTAGGTACACTGCTGTGTCCACTTTCTTAGCTAACTAACCTATGGCGAAAATGTGCCATTTCATAGTAGCCGTCGGAAAACATCCATGTAATTGAGGTAATAATATAATACTTATATAAATATTTTGTAATCCATATCATATTATAATAATTTTTTGGGATTGTATTACCAGATGATATTTTGACATCCTGTATTTTAGTTCGCGGCTTAACGCAAGGTGTAACGTTAATAAACTACACAAGTAGGCCTCAAAACCGCAACGTCCACGCACCGGGCATACTTCACCTCAATTACCCACGCTTCTCTCGCTTGTCATAACCTTGCAAAAATAACAAACAAGAAAACATGAAAAACGAATGCGGACATTAAAGACTTCGTGCATGATAATTATTTATATTGCAAAAGTGAACACTGGCTCTATGTATACTTAAATGAAGTGATAATAAGGTTTGGCACTGTCTTTTTTAATTTGTTCTTTCAACATTTTCTTAATAACTATCTAGACATTTTGCATGCAAATCTCTCTCTCTCTCTCTCTCTCTGTGTGTGTGTGTGTGTGTGTGTGTGTGTGTGTGTGTGTGTGTGTGTTTGTGTGTGTGTGTAGGTGTACTATTTGCTTTTTCCGCCCTCTGTGGATTTATTACGATGGAAGGTTCTTCGTACATTTTTCCACCCTCTCTTTTGTAGCGATTTTTACTCCCTTCGCTTACTTGTTGTTTCCCTTTACTAAGTCCTGATTCTCCCGAGTCCTTGATGCCTTGTGCTTATTTCTTTTAACTTGCTCGAGGAATATTCACATACCTCATACCACTCGACGATGTTGGTGAATATAGCAAAAACGAAAATGACGATGGAGAAAAAAAAGCAACCACCCCGTTTTAATTATGCTCATTTCCATTTTTGCTCTGCTTTTCGCAGCTTTTATCCATCATCAAATTCCAATCTTGTTATAAGACTTTTTTAGCGTTCGCTCGCCTGCTTTCCGGACGTTCGGGAGGTCTCTGCAAAACGCCTGGGAACTTCTTGCCAAGAGAACGAATTTTTCGTACAGCGTTTTTCTTTTTTCTCATTTTCATTATAAATGCCTTATTTTAATTTCTTTGGCTGTGCAAAGATCAAAGTACTGGGATGTCACTTACTTTTTAATTTTCTTTTCAAAATAAATTAAGGGACGAAAAACGTATAAGGCAAAAAAGGGCCTAGTAAAAAACATATTTTTAATTCTTAAATAAATTATCTAAGAGAGCTCTTAATATAATAAAGTCAGTCAACCTATCAGAGAAAATTTACTTGTAAAACTTGGGAGAATGCAAATACGCCGCATGAAAATTTCACCTGAAAGATGGAATCGACTAATAACTTTGTAACTTTTGAAAATTGAAACATTGAATTCTAAAATGTTCATTATCATTTACGATTTTTAATTTCCGATTGATCTAAAGTTCATTTTCACCGTTACCACTGTAATCTGTAAATACCGCGCCTTCGCTTCGTTTCCTTTCTTTTTATTCTATTTGCAGACGAGAGTCCCAAGATTGGAAAATCCCGACAACACATTTCTTTTTTTATACTCACGGATAAGAGGGCCGAGAATCGATGCAAATATTCGAACGAAAAGCGTGGATATTATTGCTCGCTAGACTGTTGGGCACTTTCTATCTCTACATTGTTAGTTGGTTCGTTTCAGGCACTCTATGCTGAACATCAGCTTTCTAGCTTAGCCATTGTAGTGAATAGGAAGGAATTCAGGCGCGCATTGCGTTCGCCGAAGCCAAACGCAAAAAGGGGGAAGACTATAAAAGTTTATTACGAGAGGTTTTTCATTATTGATCACACTCGAGCGAGCGAAAACGCCATGCCGGGAGAGGGTTGTTGCGAACAGTATACCTAAATGCGGAAGGAAGGAAAGGGGTTGCCGCTGCCGCCGCCGACAACACGAAATTCTCGACGAAACGCTGAAGCGAATACATGCACGAAAGGCGAAGAACGAAAAATATTTCTAAAAAGAAAAGCTTAGCACAACACGCCGAATACGTTTTGGGTTTTTAGTAGGTATAGAAAATTTTCATTTCGACATTTTTCCCCTCTCACGCGCCGACTTTCGCATTCATTATTGCATAGAGATGTGACGCATTCAAGGGTTTTTGCATTAAAAAACCATCTACGTATATTAAAGGGCATGTCTTTTACGTCTTTCAGTCGTTTCGAGTAGCGAAAGTGACAAGTCAGACGAGTCGCGCAAAGTGCAAAAATTCAACGAGAATTTGATGTTGAATGTTGGAATTTGGAATAAAACCAACATTCAGACGAACGTTATGCATGGGCATGTTTTCATAATTGTGAAAGGTGCCTGTGTACATGTCGCCTTTACTCTTGGCTATGTGTAGCTTCGTTTTTAATCGGTATGACGTTTAAATGACGGCGCACTCTAATTCCTTGATTAGAACAACATGGGGGGTGGTTGTTATTTATCTATATTCGTATTTTGTTATTCAACTTGGTGTTCATTATGTTTTGTCATAATTTTAAAGAGATAACGTCGAAAACTTTATTAGCGGTTGTAAATTAAAAGTAAAAAGGTTTGAGTCATTCATCCTGTTTTATAGTTTTCTAATTTCATTGTCCCATTCATCATCATGACGCGTATACAGTTTGTTCGACGTTCAGTTAAAATATAGATCAAACAAATTAACTCCAAAATAACCTAAGCTTAGTTTCCATATTGCGATTTTGCGATATTGCTGAAAACTTTACAAGACGAAATCTTCGATGAAGGATTTTACATCCCTAAAATCTGTACCAATCTCGCTATATTATATTATGTCTTTTTGCGATTTAATGGAAACGACTTGCGGGCAATTATCGCAAGATTTCAACCACTTTTCACTAAATACCTACAAAGATATGAATTTTGTGGTAAACAGCCTGTATGTTCTTCATTGTGGTACAAGTGAGTGGTTCTTCAACGGCCATTTATAGATTATTTTTATGCCGAATCACAAAAACGAAAACCTATATGACCCATCCATGCCTACACATTGTGAACAGCAGAGAGAGATTATAATAATAAAGCATTTTGAAAGCATTCCACGTTCCTCACGTCGAAATATTTTTTATGTCCAAAGTCCTATCTGCGGCCGTTTTGTTCTAATGCCGAAACTCTTTTCTTTATGTGTGTTTTATGTGCAATGTGTACTCACTCTCGAAAACGTAAGTACAAACACGAACACCAGGTGCTCCTTGTTCCTTGTGTCCCTTTTGTGAACTTCACCTATGACCCTTTCCTAAAGCCGGCCACCGGTCGCGGTCGCCCTCTCTGTCCGGTCCTATTATTTCAAACATAGAGTCCCTATTACCGACGACTATCCCTATACCTACATCTCGAGCACCCCTTTCGTTTCTTGTACTTTGTACGTTTGCTTTGGTTTTACCTTTTTTCCTCTTTTATTATTTCATTCCTGGACCCTTAATGTGTAATTGTACGATGCATATGAAATGTGTGCATGTGAGGGAATTGCGTGAGGAAAAAAATGTTTAAATGACAGACAGCATCCCGCTGCCGCTCACGGCCACATCTTATATTTATGCGCTTTCGAAAAATGAAACGCAAGCAAAACAGACACAATAGGCAACCGACGGACGAGGACGACGGACAGATGCATGCATTACCAACGAGTTGAAGATATATTTATAAGGTCCACACATAAACGCATATGCATATATTTATATTGATGTTTATAGTGTTGTAGGTACATTATCATACGGTACGTGCGGCGCAATGTAACTCGGATGTAAAAAAAAAACATGGATAGTTACCAGATGTCCGGTGCGGTCCATGAACCGGTGAACCACTAACCGACACGATATCCACACTCAAGTCTATAACTTATAATGTGTCATCAGTAATTGCACCTTATTAAGTTTTTCTTATATGGTTGGACATTCAATATTCAACGTTAGGTATATATTTTTTCTACGCCTACTACGGAAAATACTCAAATGCGCACAAACAGCAGGCGCTGAAAACAAGCCGTTTTTCGAACAATCGTTAGTCAATCGAACATCCCGAACTCATCAATATTAGACTTTTTTAATCTCACTGAGCATTTTGGTACGCACATTATTACTTTATAGTTTATTTGGTTTGTGAACCGAACAGACTGAAGTTGGCGAGCAAGTTGACAACCGCCTGGATGCTTGCAACCAGATGAGCGAAGTTGTTCTATGGGTTGTATTCACTTTATATTTCGTGAATTGTTGTGTTAGTGAATTTTCCGCATCGTGCGCAATAAACAACTTTTCGCTCTAGATACGTAATATACTATTTTAACGATTCTTTTATATGAACGTGCGTATGCGTATGCTTTTCACATAGAAAAGATTTTAGAATGTTTTTCTAAGAGTTTTATTGCAAAATAATGAGGTGAATGGCGAATTGCATGTTTCCATACGATTTTATTATTTTCCTACAACCTACATGAACGTGTTTTTCAAATAAGAACCTAAAAACAACTAATTGTTGAAATTGATGGTTACATGTTAAAGAAGTAACTAAAGGAAGTAAAAGAAAAAAAACTTTGACAATTGTTTCGAAAACGTCGAGACCGACTTATTTCATTATTATTTAGTTATCATATACGTATAATATGATAATATGACATTTTCTTTTGATTATCTTATTAGCTTCAACTGGAAGTGTCACTTGCATAAGAAGCATTAGAAATTGTTAGGATATAAATTAAAATCCATGTTTGTTTTTAAACTTTGGCATTTTCAAAGTTTTTTGTTCATTTAAATTTTGTGCATAAAAGCCTTAAAAGTAAACGAACAAAATCTGTTCATTTCTTCTTTATTCTATATTTATAAATTGTTCACAATCATCAATTATTTAAAATCACCCTGTAGTGAACGGTAAACCAAAAAATGAGAATACTTAATTGTCTTTCAATTTGTTCGAATTTCATTTGTTCGAATGAAAATTACACTCGAAAATAATAACCAAAAAAAGGGAAACATAAATATTCCAACTTTATTATGTTCCAAACAAGACACTAATTGTGGTGTAAATCTTAATTTCCAAAGTCCAGGGTAATTAGAGCAGAACCGGACCGGGACATGAAAAACAAACCGAAAAGTAAAGTCCTATCGATGGAACGATCTTGTATCAACTGCCTTATCCTAATATCTTGGTACAGATAGTTCGTAAACGTTTATGCAAATGTTCTTTATGTAATAATTAATTTCTTTTAATAGGTAATTAACTTTTATTAATACACAAATATACAGAGGGATCCAATATGGATGACGTCCAGTTAGCGGTCCCTATGAGTATAGCTAATTTATAAACACACAAAAATTATTCCTATATTTATCTATTGTCCTTTATATTTAATCACTCTGTACTTCCATACCAAATATGTCTACGTTATGTCTTGCTAATTAATATTTTCAATTTCAATTAAAGTCAAACCTATAGTTTAATAGGTATTTATATGTGTCAATAAATATTTTATTATTATTTTTTTCAATATTATAAATATTTTAGTTAAGTTTAGATGTTTGCCAAGATAAAAGTCCGAGCACATTTTTTAAGTTTAAAAGTATTTATTTTTTGGGTCTTCATTGTGTTTTGATAGTTTCTTCCAATGCTAATTATTTTCTTTTATTTGTTTCCATAAATAGCTATAAATTTAGAAAAATCTTCAAAAATCCCTAATATATAAACAAATATTAAAACAAAAATTTGATTAATAACTAAATTTTAATGAAATTTTATAATATCTTGATAACTTGGATGAAATTTCATGTGAGCAAGTCTGCAACAAGTTTTTAGGAAATTATATTATTTAAATCAGTGACGGTTTATTACTTTCCGGCCACATACCGAAGATATTTAGGTATAGGAACCGCACAACTTTCCGACCAATCGCAAAAGTAATTTTGATCGTGAAGTTGAAATGATACTGAATACACGATTGGATATCACTCAATTTCTTTACAATTTCCACTTTCCGATCAAAATTACTTTTACGATCGACAAGTGTTCTACGAAATCGTAGTGGGTATGGTTGGAAAGTTGTGCGGTGCGAATTTAACGCACCGATTTTTATTATTGAAAAGAATATTTCGTAATTTTGCATTTCATTTGGCATATTGACTAATATTGGCAAATATAATAACAAATTAATATTAAAATATTGTGGATAAACTATTAAAATATTAAAAATACTCTTCGAATACATTTCGAATTCAAACTAAATTTAAAAGTTATCTTGCAAACAATATATAAATAAATGCCAACAAATGCAAATTTTCATATTTTATACAATGAAATACAAGGGGTTCTCAAACTTTTGCGGGCCAAGACCCCACTTTTGAAAATTACCATTTTTCGCAACTCATTCGCTTAAAATTCCTAGTTTCGACACATGACTTTGGGAACCCCTGTTAAAATGCGTTAATATGCACAAACTAATAATAATATGTAATAAAATGAAAGTACTATCATATAATTATAATTACTATTTACAATTATACCTATTTTTACGACTTACACACCCTACTCCATTGTAGGTATATGTACTGAGTATTTCAATTAACAATAAATCTTTGAATTATTTAATTAATTTTTTCATTATAAATTATAATATCAATTTTATCAAAACAATCTGTATATTGATCAATTAAGATATTTATCAAATCGTCATTTATCTATCTATAGGTAATGTTTTCAATTCCACAAAAAAACTTTTCAAGGTTTGATGTTGTCTTCCTTTTTGTTTTTCTATCTTTACGTATTTGCACATCGGTAAATGGTAAATGTCAGAATATTTACCAAATTGCAATATGGATATTGATACATTTATCCAATTTATACATGCACCACAAATTCAATTGTATGTGAATGTGAGGCTCGGCGAGGCTCTCCTTTTAATTTCTTGAGGAGAGGTTATGTCTCAACATATAGCCTCATAGGTACCTATTGGTATTCTGTACTTACACAATTTGCCGTTGCATGTTTTGTATACGAATCCTGAATAAAGTAAACTTTAGTTAAACGTATAAAAACAAAATAAATCGATACGGATTCGCACCACACAACTTTCCGGCCATATACATTACGATTTCGTGGAACTCGTCTATCTTAAACGTAATTCTGATCGTAAAGTGGGAATTGTTTAATTTCGATGATATTTAACGTCGATTTCAATATTGAAGTGTATATTGTCAATTCAGAGTGTCAGCGCGATGGGAGCAGCATTGTTCTATTCTATTCTTATGATGGTGATTGTTATGGGATTGTTGAAATGGTAGCACATATAATCCAAACCAATTGCTCTAGAAGAAATGTGAATGGCAAATCTTGCAAGAAACTGAAAACTA
>JARJEB010017693.1:0-14770 GCA_030264535.1 Liometoxenus newtonarum | reverse complement strand
GAGTGGTAAATTTGAATGTTAACCGTGATTGGTGGGCCCAACTGTATAGTAGGTACAAATGTATGAGATACATGTTAAATAAATGTCTTAACTTTTGTTTTGTTTTTTAAATTCGTATTATTATTTTTCTTATTCTGGCCCCGGCCTCCCTGAGAAAATCATAAAGTCGGCGCCTATGTCGACAACCTCGATTCCTACATCTGGGGGAAAGCTAGCAAAAGCAAAACTAATTATCGCCTTTAAAGTGGAAAACATACATCGATACCCACCCGTACGCTCTTGCCCCGTGCATTTCGTCTTGTTTCGTTCAATAGCTTTCCATTCGAACATTTTCGATGTTTGCATGTAACTTTGTAATAATGCCTGCCTGCATCCAGCGCTATCGTCACCGCCCCACCGCTTTTCCATATCCATTCGACTGTGGTGGTGCGGGCAAACGATATTGAATTTTCTAGTCGTGCAGGATACGTGTAAACTTTTTTCTACCAAGAGCCGCATTATTATTAATACTATGAAAACTAAAAACGTGTGTATATTAAACCGATATAAATTGCGCGAGGTAGATATGCATGGCCTTCGTCGACTAGCAAGAAGAAGACGCATTTTTGTAAGTTTTTTTTTCTGTTTGCAACAGATACGCTTTCTATTTATTTTGTGTTTTATATATAAATAGATGTAAAACTTTTAAAACTTTTAATTGTAATTTTAAATTTCCGAAACTTATTAATCAGCTCGTTTTGCCTTCATCAAGAGCCACAATCTTCCAAATTCGTTATATCTATAGATGCATTATCTGTCTGGGACACACATCTGCTTTAATATGCTCATGCTTCTTAAATATGTGCTGGTTTTATGTAAATTTTATGACCTCTTTGAAAAATCGTTAAGTTTTCCGCGCGCAGACATTTTTTATTTGCGCCTCTCAACGCGTCGACCTTTTAAATTAAATTTTCACGACAATTGCACTCAAACAAAGGGAAAGAATTGCTCTGTTTATATTTGACGCATTTTCAAATGAACACCTACAAATTATCAATTGTAATTTAGAAACAACAACTTCGATTCGAATGTTTAATTTGAGTTAGGAGTTTATCAATAATCAAATTAAAAACATATAATTGTGAATTGAATGACTGGAATAACACTTTTAATTAACTTTGAAACAACATTTACTTAATCGTTTCTTCAATTAATAAAGTTTTCTCTTTTTAATTTTCGTCGTTCCTTATTCAATCTTAAGTTATCTCGCACCTAATTTTTTTCATGTGCTATTCAATGTTGGTGTCGATGGTCGATTTAATTCGTGTGCCTCTTGGGCAAACTTTTACCGTTAAACGAATAAGAACAACTTAGTTTAGCGCGGTTAAAATTATAATCTTATTATAATCTTGTAATTAGCCTACCGAATTAATGACGCCTTTCCTTATGACCCACTAAAATACCAAAACACAAATTGTCTTTTTTCTAGAATTTTTCAAAACATTTTGGTTTCCGCTGGCGGACGCCATAGCAATGTCAAGTTCGTGTAAGTGGATAAAAGAAATGAGCCGCTCGTAACAGTCCCCAAAATTTATGAATGAGGGAGAATGGTTTAAATAAATTACACAACAAAAGACGAAAATTCTTGTTAGAAACGCGCTGAGTTTCTTCCATATTTCCCAATTCAGAATTCACAACTTGCTTGTTACTTACTTTTTGCTAGCTATTTCACTTGCTTACGCCGTCAACACACTGCAAAGGCTTAGGTATAGCCAGCCATTCAATTTGATCTCCAAGGGACTTCTTGCATATCCAGATCCTTACATAGCTAAAGCTACTATCTAACCCCCCAAAAAGGTCGAAGGTAGCGTTTAAATTTATAATACCTCCGGAGTTAAAACAGTTTACTGCTATGCCGTTAAACATTCTTGCAATAACTAACTAATGAATAATCAATTACGATGATAGCGAACTCATTAACTATTGATAACGCGTCATAAATGTTATGCGATACAACTAGAGCTAGACAACCGATTCGTGATCGGGTAAAACTAGAACAACACGAATCGAACAATACAAATAAATTTTCAATTTGTTTCAAATAATTCATGCGATATTATATAGGTAGATATTCGATTTACAGTTATTGCTACTGCTTGGGTGTTCTTTTTTTTGTGAAATCACTGTAATGCTTTTTTAATCCCACCGAGGGATTATGTGAGCTTCGAAGGAAAAAGACCTACGCACATTCGACGCGTCTCAATATTTCAAAATCCGCCGCGCTGTCACATAAATTATTAAACGCCGAACGAAACAAAATTCACTCAGTGAACTGATACTACCTATACAGTAAATTTATTTATCGTGTGGCCATGGCGATTTACATGTTAAATACTGTAGGTCATTTTAATAGGTCTCCTGCGCAATAGTTTTGAAAGAAAAATCACACTCTTAATTTGGACCATTTTTAACCCACTCTGATAATTTTTAATACCGGCCTTGGTACTATTGCTTAAGAAAAAAAAATTAAAAAAGTGAAAAATTTTGAAATTTTATCGTAGGCAACCACACTAACATCAATATTTTATTGATCTGACTAAATGATCCCGCCTATGTATGCAACCCATTATCCATTATTGCGTTGTTCAAATGTTTAAACAACATTCTGTCAATTAATAAATTGTTGAGACGTCAATTTTCGCGAACACACACCTGAAGAGTCAATCGTATAAATAATGTCGATGTTCACGTTTTTAGAAATGCTCAAACTGCTTACACCCTCAGCGCAGTTGTTAGTTTGGTTCTCTACCATGTTATTTTCAGATTTACTTAGTTTAAAAAAAAATTCCGAAGCCTGGGTTAATGGGTTAAAATCGCCTAAATTAAGAGTGTGACTTTATTCATCTCAAAATATTCAGCAGGAGACCCATTAACATGACCTACATTTTTTAACATGTAAATCCGGATGGCCAGACGATAAATAAATTTACTGTATGTAGGTATTTGGTACCTTATTCTCGAATTTTTACAAAAAAAAACAGAAAAGATGTGATCGAAAAGGGAAAATTTTTTTCAGATGCTTGATGCTTGTGTTTTTCTATTTTTCTGAATTCACAATATTTACTACAGCGCGTGAATCTTGGTCAAAGATGTAATATATATATATATATAGTTTCCAAAATAATTCGAGCAATAATTTTCAGTCTCTAAACGTCTCTCACTCTCGGTAACAATCATAGATCGTATGATAATGCCATTTCATGAATATCCTGCTGGTATAAAAATTTCATAGGTTACGTGTGATGTACGAATTCCTTTATCCGAAAGCATAGCATTAATGTGTTCAGAACGTTAACGTAACGCTTACATTCTTTTGTGATTTAAATCGCAAATATTTGCACGTCAGCTACCGGACTGGATTGAACGGAAATATGTACCAATTCATCAAAAATTGAAACACGTAACATGTATTTACTTACACATGCACAAATATACAAAGACCTCTTCTCGAAAACACGTTAGAGCAGTGATTCTCAACCGTTTTTTCCTCACAGTACACTTTTTGATGTTTATACAATTTTGCGGCACACTTGGCTCACTGGATAGGGTCTGGACGGCACACTTCAAGAATCTCGCGGCACATTAAAGTGCCGCGGCACTGGGAATACCCTATCTAGCTACCCAAAACATAAGCGACGTCATACAAGTAGTTCAATCGGATCCATCAACCTTCTTTGACCAAGCACAATTCTTTTAATTTTATATTATTGTTAGTGTGCCACCAATGTGCCACCCAATTTTTAAATTACTAAAAGTATACCGTGAGGAAGAAAAGGTTGAGAATCACTGCGTTGGAGACTCGGCCTACAAAATTCTTAAAAGTAAGGAAATAGATATTCATGAGATTTAAACAGCAGCGAAGGACATCTTTTTCCACTTCCGAGTCAATTGAACGGAAATTTTAAAGTGTTTTTTTTCTTGCTCAAGTGCTTTGAATTTGCATAAATAAATCAGTAAAATTTGGTAATTCGAGAAATTAATGGTTTGATGTTGATTCATGCGATAATTGAAAACATTTCTCAATTCAGAGTGTTTTGTTGTCTAGACACGAGATTGACGTTTACTATTATTTTACAATGTCACAATAAATTTTTACATTTACATTTTTTTTTATATAAATTACATTTTAATTATTTTTCAATATTTACCTTTATATATCTATATATATACATATATGCACATTGCAAATAACAAAGTTCACTTCAGAAAAAAAATCACGGAGAATCGGATACGGACGTCAAAAAATTGCAGAGTGAGTCTTTTTTAATTTAAATTAAGATTGTAAGAGATATTTTATTATAGTTGAGAGTTAATATTAATTGCACCGTTAAAAGGATCGTTAAACGTTAAAATATTTTAGCAAGAATAATGAAGGAAGTTGAGACGGGCAGCAATAATTAATATTGATATCTTATCGCTCATTACTATAATCATCATGTTTAAACGTGTTAGACTGTTAAGATATAATATTCAATTTATCAATTAATTATATTCAATCGTGTTATTGCCAGCAGACCTAACTCTAAAGGTGCAATACCAATCACGCGACTCGAGCACCGACACGGCTTTACATTAAAATAAGTAAAATAAGTTGTTCCAATCACGCGAGTGTAGCCGCGCAACTACAGCGCGTTAACGTAACATAAAGCAGTGTCCGCGCTCGAGTCGCGTGATTGGCGTTGCACCTTTACTCTGAGTTGATTCAGTATTTTCATATGGGAATTGAAAAATATAAGGATATAATTTAATTAAAGAAATAAGCAATTCATTTAATAATAGAGTTAACATCTTGTGAATGTTTACTAAATTGACAAGTAATATAAGTCTCGTTCTAAGTTGCGAATTATTCAGAAAAAAAGCATCCGAATATTCGGATTATGTGACAGCCAACGGAAAATGTTGAAATCATTCGAACTTTTTGCGAATATTCCCAATTTTTGAAAACCTGTGTGTTGAGCCTGGTATTAGGCCATCCATTTTCAAAAAGTTAGGGTACACTTGACTTCACCTCGTCCTACGTCACCCCGTAGTAAGAATAAATGTAAAAAAATCGGACAAATTATTCGCATTTCCGAATATTTGCAAAATTTGTCAATCCAGAAAACGATATGCGCGTGTACAGCGTGCTACCGAAAGCAGGTAACTAACATATTTAGAGGTAAAAGATGTATCTACTATTGCACTAACCCACTAACTACACTGAAAGTTAAATTCACCCCAGCCGAATGCAAAATACCAACCCAATTCCACAGAACACATTTTCGTAAAAAATTCCTATAGTTGACAACTCACCTCATGTACTGTTCGCGCTACGAGAGAATAACTAAACTTGCGCACCTTACGGCTGTACCCGAGCGGTTCCGAATGAGACTTTTCTCTATTCAGAGGCGTGCTATAAATGTTGAATGTCAGAGCAGACTACACAAACTCGTCATATGTGTTCATTATGCGGCTTATAAAGTTTGCTATAAATGATATTTCGATGTTTCTTTTGAACATTTTTCAACGAATATGCCATATTTTTGTTATATTCAATTGACTTCTGCAACATTCAAATTGACATTTTGACATATCATTTCAATTCGTTCCTACAGTACGTACGCCGCTGACCAATTTACGGAGCGTTTAAAAGTAAAATTTTTCGGGATGCGCTCAACTTTGAACGACTGCGCATCTTGTCATTTAGTTATTTTTAAAACGTGCGACCAGTATCTTGTTTGTTGTTATCTTCAATTGATTTTATTAATCATTACCTCCGTACAACGGTGCAAAAACCTTAATAACTGACTGGCGCAGTTCGAAAAATCCTAGGAAAAATCTAATTAATTACATCGAAAGGATTGATTAATAACGTTAATTAAGTTTTCCCTTGAGTGTTTATTTACTTTTAGTATTATTGTAGATTGTATAGGAATAGCATAAGATCCGCAACGTCTGTATTAAAATTCGTACTTGACACGAAACCCGTGGTAATCGAGGGAAGCAAGTGACGCGTTGCTTTCCTTTCGTTGCAAAACTGTCGCATTGGCTTAGTACGAATTTCGCCACACACGTTGTGTATCTTAACCAATTATTTCTACAATCTACAATCTACGCTACGCTATTGTATATTAACCAAACACTGTATTGTTACAGTTCAAGCGCATTATGGGCGCTCCTGGCGAACTTCGTCGATTCCTTGCGGCGATACTGATGATTGGCTGTATTTTCTTGTTCTACATGCTTTGGAATCAACCGACGATTCCAACAAGCGTGCCTATTCAGACGTTCGTTCCAGATGCCTTACCGAAAACTGATAGACATAGGTAAGTCTTGATAAATAGGGAGTTAGTTTGTATCGTCTTGGGCAGTTTATTTTTATTCTCGCATGCAATTTAGTTTAGTTTGGCTATCACTCTTGCTTGAACGCGTTGGGCATGTACATACAACATTATAGTAACTTTTAGTATTTCGTTGTTGTTGTTCCTATCTTATGATACTTATATCCTGTGAGACACTGCCGCTTTCTTCATTCCTATTTTGTCCCGCTTCTAATGTAACTCCTCGGCGATTTAATTATAATTTGTTAATAAAAAAAATGGTTAATTAATTCTGAAGATTTCCAACATCGACGGCTATAAAAATGTTTCGAAAGGAAATGTTCTTTGTAATCTCACATGTATCCTTTTCAAAACTTAATAGCCTTCTTCTGGATGACTAATATCAAAGGTGAAAACGTTGGAGCTCTCAGCTAATACTCCAAGCGACTTTTACTTTATTCTCACCCATTCCACAGGACTTACAGCATCAATTTTATCTTTCAAGAAGCAAGTTGCACTTGCACTTAGCCTTTTGGCACTGGCTCTAAACTAGTATTATGTCGACTAACATGTAACATCAAGATACAAATGCAATATTAACGTAATTGGATTATGTTTTTACAAGCAGCAGTGAAAGAGCACCAAACAACAACTACACAACAACACAACTGAACTCTTTTGAAACACAATGAATATGTGCGGAACAAAGGAAGCTTGCATTCTAAATTAGAAATTTACAAGCAGTCAGCAAGCTCTTAATATGCCAAGTCCTAAAGAAAGCGAGAGATAAAAGAATGACGCTACCAGCATTCACCAGGGTATAATTTTTAACAGCCTCATATATATACCTATACCGAAGATTCTATTTAGAAGAATCAAGGTTATAGCTATTGTTTTCTGTAACATTTTATATAGGTATAAAAACAATTATTAGTTGATGGTGTTTGGTATCGGAAGTGCAAATCACCTGATTTTTGAGTATTGAGATTGTCAAACGTATTTAAGTTTTATCATCTAAATTACTCAATTTTCTGCTGGTGGATCGTTCCTACCAGTGGGAATGAGAAGGTCCAAAGATTGGATGGCTTTGGTTACGAAATTTGCATGCGAAAAGCTTGTTCGGAAGATCTGGAGTCAATCGACGAATACATACACGATACAGTCAGTCCGTTTGATCGTGATTGCAATTTTGTTATTATTCATTTATTCATATCGGATGTAATGTTGTAATTTGTAAAGTTTCTCAAATGCGAAGCGAAGCAATTTGTAACTTCTGTGGCGTAACTTAATGTTTTATTAATTTCGGATAATTTTGTTTGGACACAACCAAAAAGAAGAAATGTGTTTTCTTCATCAGTGCGCTCAAAGGTTTGTTACCTCTACACGATTTTCAAAACTAATTTGCCCTGTATGTAGAGTATAGGTAATAATTAATTTTGATTTGATTAAAGAAAGAATATTCGGAAAAATACCCGAATATTCGGACAATTTGACAGCCACCGGAAAAAGTTGAAATCTTTTTCAACTTTTTGCGAATATTCGCAATAAACGCTTGTATCAAGTTCGCTATAAGAATAAATAGAATATAATCGCCGAATTTATTCGAACTGAGAACCATCAAAATCATGAAAACTACGATTTCCGAAATGTCGCAACTGAGAACGAGTTTTTACGATAAAGAACTTTGTTTTGCCATTTGTCTATCCATATATAAATAATATTTATGTAGGAAATATTACAACACGTTCCAATGTAAGTTAACCAAAATCGCATTCATGCGAAATCTGGATCCGAATGCGGTCACGTGTCAGACTCAAACATAATATGTAAAACGCGTCATCTCATCTCAATCTCGTTCCCTCCATCCATCCATTCATATTCCACATGTTCTACTCTACTGAATAATGTCGTTTCTCTGTATTATTACCCCTAACATCAACCCAACAGGCAACACACATAACATAGCAAAACAGAGACGTCTTTACACACATGAACATCACATAAACATTGAAACAGAACAAAATACAACGATCATGAATATAGCTATAGGTATAGGAGCTTCAGCGGTTTTATGCGGAAACTTAATATCATATCAATGTTTAGATCGGATTATAGTTTGACGTAGGAGTTTTCGGCTGCTGTTACGGTTACACTGATTTCAAATGTCATTCATATTATTATTATGGTGCTGTCATTTAGATGTGCTAGCTTCTTCGACTATATTATAGCATTATAGTTACCAATTGTCTATTTGCTCGTGCTCATTGTAATTTATGTCGAGGGTTTGTCTAACATGGCTGGGTGTTCTAGCCAAAATTTGGTGTAATTATCTGACGTTCGTTGCAAAGTTGGTGTTCCTATTTCTGTGATGATAACTTTCCATAACACAATTAACAGTTTTCCATTAACTGTCGCGTGTTTGGCTAGAGTGTATGCGCCTGGAAGACTTTGCTGACACAATTCTACAATCTCTGCACGACTTGTTTCAAATCCTAGCTTAGAAATTCTGAAAGAAAACACTGGGACTTGGGATTTGTCATATACATCAGTTTTTGTATCAAAAACATCAAACATGTTTATTAATTTTGTTAGTTTAGCGAATTTCACTTAATCGGTATTCATGTCAATTCGTTTACTTTGTACTTTCCTAGCACATCTTAAGAAAAGTCAAAATTTCGAAGTCGGGTTCTCGACAAATTTCTACTAATCTGAGTCCTGAGTCCGAAAAAGTGGTTTCTGGAGTGACACTATTAACATTCTAAACAGTCAAAGTTGACAAACTTTAAGTGAAGCTTATGAAGCGTATACTGGGTTCGGCGGACGCATTCAGTAAGTGCTCCTCCTACAAATGCGCGCCAAATTTGAATTGATTTGCGCAATTAAAGGGTCTACTAGTAATGAACTTACTGAATGTGTTCGCCGAACGCAGTATACTTTAATATGTAATATTCAAGGTGTTTTAAATGAGGAATATACAGGGTCTTTCAAATATAATTTATACAGGATTTGTCAAATACGCTGTAAACAGGGATTACTGAAATGGAGCAGAACAAAAAAAAACGAAAGCCTTTATTACTCGCCGGCAACATATTTAGTTTCGTCCTCGATAATGGTCAACAAAGTAAAAGCAATATAATTAAATTACATTATCGTGAATACGTAAACAAAGGCCACACACATAAAAGTAAACTAGTTATCAAATTTAATCGCTCAATTATATCTGATCATTCCGTATAATAATTATAATGAAAAATTTGCTTACTAGTTTCTCAATTATTATAATATTATGCATAAGTGCACAAGACAAACCCTTTATATTCATTTATCGAGTGGCCATAACATTACATGTTAAAAAGTTTAGGTCGTGTTAATGGGTCTTCTGCGCAATAGTTTGCAAAGAAAAAAATCACACTCTTAATTTGGACCATTTTTAACCCAGTCTGATAATTTTTAAAACCGGCCATGGTCCGAGTGCTTAAGAAAAAATTTTTATCATAGGCAACCACATTAACATCATTATTTTATTGATCTGAGTAAATGTATGCAACTCATTTTGCCTACTAGGTTATTTTCAACTTTTTTCACTTTTTTAATTTTTTTTCTTTAGCAATCGGATCATGGCCGGTATTAAAAATTATCAGAATGGGATAAAAATGGTCCAAATTAAGAGTGTGATTTTTTTTCTTTGCAAACTATTGCGCAGGAGACCCATGAACACGACCTAAAGTTTGTAACGTGTAAATCACCATGGCCACTCGATAAATTATTATTCTGTATACAAAACGGAAGCGTCAAATCATCTATTTGATTTATTGAATTGCAGCGCATTGGATATTTCAGCGAAAACGCGTTTACGTTTACAATTTTCCATCTAAATCGAAATGCAGCGTATACTTGCATAAATAAACTGCAATATTTGTACAATGTCTACATACGAACGTACTTTGTCGTTTATTGGTTTCACAGCCGACAGAAAATTGTCTCCAGGGTAGGCTTGTAGTGTTTTTTGCATTTGTTACATACAAGCAATGACATCACGAAGCAGGATACTAAAACATTTAAGAGTTCCTACCATCTTGCATATTGTATTTTCCTGTTACATTCGAGTGCACTTCTGGTGCAATAAGAACTTTATATACCTACAGAAGTGGAAAAGTTTAAAATTCGAAAGCGTTCTCTTTGTGTTTTAAGTCTGTATAAACTTACTGTTTAAATTTCAACGAGTCACGTTTACCAGTTGATCAAATTTCCATTTTCTGAGTCTATAAAGGCCATACATATTTAAAACTCTAATGGCGACCCACAATAGGATATTTGCAGGATTATTGTCTTAAATATTTTGTCCCAGTAATAATTTGCATTGAATTTGTATTCGCAAATAAAAGCGAGCTTTACATAGTCGCATTGTACTCGTAAAAACGCCATCGATCTTCATCAATCAACGTATTACAGCTTCAGGTTCATTGGTCTCTATTCTATGATAATATGTATAAAATAAGTAAAGCAATAAGGAAGAAAGGAAATCGGCGCGAAACTCATTTTGGAAAAGCAAAACGATGGTCGTTTTCGCTTCACAGTATTTTCCTTCTCTCCTCTTCTCTTCGTACGCGCGCATAATTCGTACTACGTTTTCTGCATTGCAATTACAACTTTTCTATACACGGCTACATTAAACACGCGGTTCAACTAAGTTTTAACTGTATAGTCCAAAGTAAGGACGAATTCTTTATAATGATTTTGTTTAACGCGTTTTGTTAAGCGTTGCAATAAGAAATGTCGATCCTATTATTATACAAAAGGAAAGAGGGACTCTGTTGGCACGAATCTTTGCACATTCTTGTTTTATAGTCTTATAATTTTTCCTCGTTATAAAGACGACGCCGCGCGCTGTTTAAACGAGCTATTTGACGTTAGCATTCACGTTGCTGGATTCTTTTCCCATCTCTGCTTGCTGATAACTACAGTAAGCAGTAGCAGTAGCAGTAGCCGTAGCAGTAGCAGTAGCAGTAGCATGCTTAACCTCAACCTGTCTTGCTTGCCATAGCCTGCATGTGAGTGGTTCTTTGCTTTCAACTAACGCTATTTGTTTGAGTTAGGCAGAACAATGCCGCGACCTTAATTAGGAACGATTTAATTACATTAGCATTGGTGGCTGGTTATTTTGAAAAAAGCTTCTTGTGTTTATGCTATGAATGCTAGATAATTAATTAGCGAATTGCTGCAGTGAAGATAATCCTACCTTTTGCAGATATACGACCTTTAAACCATAACGCTTGTTTGCTCTCACATAGTTGTGCCGTTTTATTGCCTGCTTGTATAAATGTTGACCTCAGACATCCTGAACTTTTAACGAGCAATAAGTCATGAACTTTTTGTGTGTTTCTATATTAGCAAGCCCGATTTACGATGGACCTGGGTGTGCGAGAATAAGAGATGTTTTCGTAAAGAAGCCGGTGATGATGATCATCACGTATCATTGACGACTTGCAGCATGTTGTGTGGTTCTACTCAACTCTGGCCGCAACCTACTGGCCCAATGACACTAGGGAGTCATTCCGTCATGTTCAATCACGAACTGCTTACATTCCAGACAATCGCAAAGGAGCCGGCCAAATCTTTCATTCAATACTCGTTCGCCGTATTCAACTCCAACGTCATAAATCTAATAGAGCGGCATGATTTCGCAAAGAAGAAAAGCGACATCGAAAAGTTTATCGTACAAGTCTTCGTAGCGGAGAGTGATGTGGTTCATCTGCGACTGAAGACCGACGAGAGTTATAGGTTAAAATTACATATGGAAGCTAAAGGTGGTGTACTCATCGCCACGATATCGGCACAAAATGTTTTCGGTGCAAGACACGGTTTAGAAACGTTATCTCAGCTAATATGGTGGGACAAGTTTGCTGGAACGGAAGGTTCGCTTCGAATCGTTAAGGGTGCGAGTGTTCAGGATGCGCCAAAATTCCCCTATCGAGGACTATCGGTTGATACCGCACGTAATTTCATGCCACTCGAAAGTCTCAAGCATGTACTTATCGGAATGGCAGCAAATAAGCTGAATGTTTTCCATTGGCACGTGTCCGACTCACAGAGTTTTCCGTTAGTTTTACCAAGCGTACCACAACTAGCCAAGTACGGTGCATATGGTCCAGATATGATCTATACCGCTGAACAAGTAAAGGATCTCGTTGAATATGCGAGGATGCGTGGAATTCGCGTGGTCATCGAAGTGGATACACCGGCACATGTGGGTAACGGTTGGACATGGGGGCCTGAAGAAGGATTAGGAGATTTGGTCGTTTGTGTTAATGTACAACCGTGGAGCTTGTACTGCGGGGAGCCGCCTTGCGGACAACTCAATCCGGATAATCCGAAAGTATACGACGTATTGGAAAAAATTTATAGGGATATCATCGAACTAACGGGCGAAACTGAGATTTTCCATATTGGTGGTGACGAAGTGAATCTTGAATGCTGGTCGCAGTTTCGCAATAGGAGTAGTACTTACATGGACCTGAATGAAGTGTGGGGCAACTTTACTCTGGAAGCATTAAAACGCGTGACCATCGCTAACGGCGGCAAGAAACCTAAGTATGTCGTCATTTGGGCGAGTAATTTAACAAAACGTCCCTACTTAACTAAATATTTAAATAAGAGCGATATCGTTGTGCAATCCTGGGGTGGTAGCGATTGGTCCGAAACACCGGAACTAATATCAAGTGGCTATAATGTGATTATATCACACGTGGATGCTTGGTATTTGGATTGCGGTTATGGACGGTGGAGGGAAAACGGTGGTGCTGCCTGCGATCCGTATCGACCCTGGCAGACGGTTTACAAGCATCAGCCGTGGATGGGCGACTCGTCGTACCAAAAGAGCGTCCTCGGCGGCGAAGCGTGTCTGTGGACCGAACAAGTTGACCACACGTCTTTGGACACGCGGCTGTGGCCTCGTGCCGCTGCTTTCGCCGAACGAGTTTGGAGCGACCCAACCGAGTCGCGAAGCGTGTACAAAGCTTCAACTACAAACATTGAGGATGTTTATGCACGTATCACAATGCAACGGGACCGATTGATCAGCAGAGGCCTAAAGAACGAAGCGCTGTGGCCGCAATGGTGCACCCAGAATCCCGGAATGTGCCTTTGACGTTCTATTTGTAAATGTTTAGGCTAGTGGTTAACGCGATGCCATGCCCTATCTAATCCATGTCGATGCAAATCGAATCGATTTACATATAAAAGCACACACGACAGCTCCAGAACTGATGATGAATATTCAAATATCAATTGAAAAGAAGAATTCATTCAGTAATATAGATAGTTTATTGAGCTGTTGATTTGTGTGTGTTAGTCGTCATACAACATCTTCAACTTCGCTTGAAACATTGACTCTCTTCGTATGTGGTGCACTTTTATTTTGAATCACAATGCAAACATTTTTCGATCACGGTGCACGGTGATATTAGTTTTTAAGTTGATATTGTACAGATAAAATAATAATTAATTCCAAAAAGAAAACTAAAAAGAGTTAAAAAACGATTGTGACCAATGTTTGTGCCAATATTAGATAAAAACAATACGATAAAATGAAGAAAAAAGTGTTACGTTTTATTGCAGATATACACATATGCCGCATAAAAGCTCCCTTCGGGCAATTTATTGTGCAACTGTGCACATGCAGTTAGTCGATAATTGCGTTCGGATACACGCTTGAACGAGTTTCTAGTTTCTACCTCATAACAAGCTGTATTGATATACCTACTGTCTAGGATCAGTCGGCGCGGCCGTTTGGGCGCGTCCGTTTGGGCGCGTCCGTTTGGGCGCGTCCGTTTGGGCGCGTCCGTTTGGGCGCAGAGACAGTTTGGCGCGGGACTCTTCGGCGCAGGGACTATGAAATAACTGAAATAACTAAAAGGGCTTCATGGCAACATATATACTCCTGAATTTGTAGCCTATTTGCAAAATTAATAGCGTGTGAAACAACTCACAAATAACGAGACGTGACTTGAAAATTGAAATCTACGTTGCTATACTTAAAATCAAAAGATAAAAGCCTTCCAGAGCAGACCTCTGCCTACAATCATATAAAAGTTGCTTTAAACAAATAAGAATACCTATAGTTGTAGAGTAAATCTAACTTATCTTATACTTTTCCTTAGAACTTCCCAAGAACTCCTCCTGCGTCCATATGAGGTTAATTCAAAAAATGTTATCTCATATTTGTTTGGAGTAGTTCCCGTCCCGAGGAGCCGGATTCGACCACATCAAGGAGGTAAGTGATAGAAAAATAAGTGTTTTATGGCATTTTTGATAGTATTATAGTATATTATTCAATGAGCCCATAATGCAGGCTATTATACGCGAGGGCAAGTTTACGCACGAGGCGGAGCGAAGCGAGCCGAGTGTAGTAAAGCCCGAGCGTATTAATAAAT
>JARJEB010017691.1:0-17009 GCA_030264535.1 Liometoxenus newtonarum | reverse complement strand
TTCCGTCATTTTTGCTTGAAATAGTATATTGCTAGCTTTGTCTATCCTATTCTGCCTCCCAATTTTCCATCTTCAAGTGTCTCTTAAGAAAATCTTAAAGCATTGTATATGATAGATATCGAAGGATAGATGCCTTAACGAACCGCTTTCAGTACTATAATGGCTTTATTATGAAAGCAAATTTTAAAAACATAAATATTGGGGTAATATGGTTACTAGTGATTGGTAAGCAACTACGTACCCGTTACTTTGTATTCGTTACTCGAAAGGACTCGGGTACCCGGGTATTCATTTAAAAATGTATTCGTTACTTTGGTATTCGTTACTGGTGAAAGTAACGAATGTATCCGTTAATCCAAGAGTAGGTATTTCGTTACTTGTCGTTACTTTTCTTTACTTTTCGTTACTTGGTACTATACAACAAACGTGAACAGCAATTTAAATTTTTTAAACTATTCTAGTTCGAATGTTCGAAAAACTTTACCACTACCAGAACGAAGCAACGACAGGGCGTATTCAGGGGGGGATATGGGGGTTAGAACCCCCCCCCCCCCATTCGCTCTTTCAAATACGTATACATTACAAACACAAACTTTAAAATAAATTTTTTTTGCAAAAATAATAAAGACGGGTGATGGATCCCCCCCCCCCCATGGCCCAGTCCTGGATACGCCCTGCTGAGTAATGATATTTGTAACGAATACTTTTTATGAGTACTTAGTCCGAAAGTAACGGGTACACGAAAGTAACGAAAAGTCCGTCCCATCACTAATGGTTATGAACTTCATTCGTTATTAAATCGGATTTAAATACTAGAATTTATTTATACTTATAGATAATATGAAATATACCTACTTATTATACATATATTCTTTTTCACTCATTACGTGAGCATTTACTCTTAAACAACAAGTCATATTTGAATAGAATATTTAGACATTAATAATTACCTACTACAAACGTTAAGACCTCTTTAATTACTTAATCCTAAGAAACACTTCGAGAAATATTCGAAACGTAAATGATTAAGCGCTGCCCAGGGCCGTCTCAAGCCATGTTTGCGTCCTGATGCAAAAGACTTGATCGCACCCGGAGGCAAAATATGAATTCGCATTCATTGCTCTATCTGATGTTTAGCATAGTCGTTGGGGCGCCCTTTTATTTCAGTTACTATGTTAGCATAGTCGTTGGGGCGCCCTTTTATTTCAGTTACTATGGTTAAGCTGCGCCCTGAGGCAGATTGCCTCATTTGGGGCGCCCTTCATTTTCGTTGTGTTCACGCCGTTTCGTCCTTCGAGCCGGATGTTATGTGGAATGAATCGATGTATGTGTTCATATTGTAAATATACTAAAACTTCAATAAAATAATCCGGCTCGAAGGACCAACCTGCCTCAATGCTACACCCACGCAACTGTGCTGGCGCTGTCAACGTAAATTGTTGAATATCCATCCTTCAACAACAGCATCTTTAACTTGTTTACATATTCTTCACGCTGATGTCATTTAGCTACAAAAATTAGAAATAACAGGATTTTCATAATTTCTATGATTCTATGAACTGATGAAGATGGTAATAATGGAAGGAAAACAGAAGACAACTCGCTATAGGTATAGTGTAATTAATGATGCAAAGTAAAGATATAATGATTCTTATGAATGTTTATGAAGGCAAACAACACTTACGTATATGTTTATTAATTATGGATGGCCGAGTACTTAACTAATATTTTAAAGTCTGGATACTGTGCAATTATTGTGCTTACATTAGGAGATTTAGTTGCGTTCACGACTAGAAATTATGTTTTTATTTTAGTGTAAAAGAAATGTGTTTTTACATAAATAAAGTAATACTTTACTTACAACAAGAACAACAATTAGTACTTATTTTGAAAGAGTTTTTGTACTTAAACTTAAAAATGTTTTAAGATTATTACAAAGACTAGACTTTTAAGGAGTTCACAAAATTGAAGTATAACATATAAAATTAGGAAACAAAAGACATTTGCATTCCCGTTCGGTTTTTACGTTTATGTCATTAAAAGATGAAACGGAAGATTGTTATAGCGCAAACATGAGCCCCGAAAAATATGTGAACGAAATTTTTACGGGAACCAATCAAAGAGTGATGACAAGGAGACTCAATAATAAAAAATTACTTGTATCATAATTTATGTCAACACTGATTTGATTCAAAGTATCTGCTTACATAATTTTCGTTTATATTCAAAATTCGTTCCTATATTCACATTCTCGAGCTTCCAGGTTGGAGTGTACTTTTGCAAGCGTGGCAGCACTGAACACGCCCTCTAAGTCCCTTCTTTGCTTGAAAGGACTATATATTAAAAGTTTCCACTATCATGCAGATTGTTATTTTTTGAGGTTTCAATAGTTTTGGTATTAAAAAATCGTCACTAAAAACCATGATAGGTATATACAGGGTGTCCCATTCTCATGAAATAGTTCGATTACATCTAAACCGTTAGAGATAGGCGAAAAATGAAAATACCGTGTCCCCTTAATTTTTCGAGCTGCATCTCGTAAAAATATTTTCAAGTATACAGGATGTCCCATAAAAGCGCTACTAACATCAACTTTGTATTTTTAAATAGCATCCCCAAACTTTCTCTCCATTTTTGAATTTTGCATAAAATTTGGAATCGTTTGATACCCCATAGTCGACCCTTTAGAGCAAAAGGTTAGAGCAACCGTTAGACCGCCATCATCACTTTTCTTCCAGAAATGTCACTTGTAAGGGATATTTCAAAAATTCATTATACTCAGAGACGACGGTACGAGCTAGCAAGTTGCGGTTTTCATTTTTCGTCTATCTCTAACCGTTTAGATGTAATAAAACTATTTTATGAGAATGGGACTACCCCATAGTCGACCCTTTGCTCCAACCGTTAGGCCGCCATCTTAACTTTTCTTCCAGAAATGTCTCTTGCAAGGGATATTTCAAAAATTCATTATACTCAGACGGTACGAGCTAGCAAGTTGCGGTTTTCATTTTTCGTCTATCTCTAACCGTTTAGATGTAATCGAACTATTTCATGAGAATGGGACACCCTGTACTTGTGCATGTATACGTTCTGAAGGGTTTGTCAGATCACTAGAATATGTCGATCCCCAAATGTACCGTCATCGTATTACGGTTGTGTTATCCGGTTAGTGGTTACCGTATTACGTCAGTTAAACAACCCGGAGCTTAAGGTAGGACACTTTAGAGCTTTTGCTTCACCCGCATACGACTCAGTTATATAGCTGAACGATGTAACTCGTCGAGTACAAGTAACAACAAACATAACATGTATGTAATTCATCGTATAGAGTAGAGGCACTAGTCATTTCGTCGATGTCTGCCATATAATAGTCCTCCGCAACTGCATTACTCCTTCTTCATTGCACTTCCACTCGACACTATATCTAAGTATTGGACTAAACAAGGGGTCTCTAAACTTTTTAGCCGAAGGGCTATTTTCTATGATTTACCTCCTTTGCAAATTTTACAATGATATCAAAACGTACTATGGCGGGCCGGATACCGGGCATTTCTGGCCCGCTACCGCTGGTTTGGAGACCCCCGGACTAAACTATATATTTATGAAAGTGCAGTAATTTCGTTCACATCCATATTCTTCATCCATTCTATTGTACAAGTTCATCTTGAAGTTGGCGCGAAACCGCGGTAATGGTCGTTTGAATAGCGAGACAACTCCATATATCGTCGTTCTAAGTTGTAACCACCTTACCAAGTCACCAACCACAAGAATGGTAGTACACACTTTGCCTTTCTCGATTTCGAAGTCGGTGACAGTGACGACGTCGATATGTTGGTGGTATATGTAGTATAAAGTATAATCGGCAAGTTTTGCACATTGAAACTGTCAATTACGACCCTCGGGGTTGTTTTACGACCGATGTAAAATGTGTGTCGTGTGTGTTCACACAGACTATATCCTAATGCTGGATATTATGCTATAGAACCACCTGCACATTAGGTGCAAGCAAGCAAAACAGGATCAGGATGCACACCATTCAATGAGGTAATACAACTACAACGAGCTATATATGCAACAACAGCAACAAAACTCCGGGGATGGGAGATTGTCGACCACAAAACAGTAAACCTACACACAAATGTAAAGCGGCCGACAGACAGCACACAGAACGCGTAAATGAACGAACCGCACACGTTTCAATGCATCGTAAAACCTTTATGTAATAACGTATTACAATAATGCTGCTAGTGCGCTAGAATTAGATGTATCGCATTCATCCATTGTTCCAAACACTTCTATATCACCTCATCCATATAACAAGGCCATAAGCTAACTTAAAATAATCATCTCCAACTACTGGCAAAACCTCTCAATATATGAGAAACAAGACATCTATATCCAGAGACATCCAGGTTCAGGACGAGAAAATTATATATCCGTATTAAAAATTTAATAATTTAGGGATTCTTCTTGAATTTCATTATTCCCAACTTATAACTAACTATTTAGGTTCACGTCGCTTTTGTTAAGTCGACTGAGCGCAAGTGAAAGCAACAAAATTAATTTCAAAATCAACAGCTCGACTCCTTAGTAATAAATATATGTATTCGAAGAAGATCATAAAACATTATAATAACCGTTATAAAATTGGATTCAACATTGAACACGCTGGGAACGCATCAATGAAAATGTCTAGTCTACATGGATAACGTGTTGTTGTTTGATCGTCAAATAGAATTAAAAAAGGATCCACGAAATAAAACTGCGTTGGCCTGTGGATGTTGCGATATTGGGTGCATCCTATACTTATTTTCAGTCTGAAACACTGATCCTGATGCCCTATCCTGATGTGCTTCAAGGTGGTTGAAGAAAAAGGTGAAGAAGTGGTGGCGAGTCTACTCTATATACCTATAACTGTGTAGGAGTGTTTGTAGAAAGGGTAACTTTCAGGAGACGAGTTCTTTTATAACACGCTCGTTTTCCTTATACGTTATTCATACCCCCGTAGTCTACGGGTTATAACGCTCTACTTGACGAAATTGTAAAATTTATTTATGACTGGCGCTTTTTATGTATTACATAATGCTGTATATGGCGACGTTATTATTATCATCATGTGAAGACGACCTATGACGTTCTCGCAAACGACGTATTGAATTTATTTTTCATAGTTTTTATCTTTTGTTCATATCATTTTGTTATTATTATTGATACTAAAAGAAAATGCTTAAATTCTGGCTTATTGTAAAAAATTACCTATATTGATATTAGGCTATTGATAAAGTTCCGGAAAAAATTATATCAACTGTGACGAAGTAGATGTACAGATGGATGGACACCAAGCAAGAGGCCGATCACACTGAAGGTGAACTCCGAAGGCCACCGCTGACAACACGAACAATGGGCTCCGTCAGTTCCATGACACAAGAATAATAAATATTGATAATATATAAGAATTTGACTAAGTATATAAATTTATTAAACACGAGAAGAACTTAGCACAGAATAGATTCTTGATGTCCATATGGATGGACTGAATGGACATTTGGATACATGGACATTTAAATTTAATCTATTTATAGTCTACAAAATAATAATAACAACAATATAGCGAAATTCTAAGTGCCGTGGTTGTAAATGTTAGATTACGATAATTTACGATCGAATCGAAACGAGCACAGATGTGTTATTTTTCTTCACTTCAGTGATGGGTATATATTTTTATCAAACCCGTTTTTGCATAGTAAATATCAAAATTTATAAAATATGCATAATAAAATCATATTCAAAAGATCAATGTGTAAAGAATGCTAAATTATGTGTTAAAATATATACTTATAGTTATAAAACAGTGCGTAGAGTAGAGGAACTTCCAAAATACAAGAAAACCACCGGTCTAATTGGTATTAACATGTTGGGATGATTTATTTACGATGGAACTTTCGTACTTCGTACTTAATTAAACTCCCAATTTATACTTTTCAGAGTAAATTCAAAGTATAATTAATGTAACAGCAAAATCGCCCACACAACTTTCCAACAAAAAAGTCGATTTCGAACATGAAGTCAACGGATCTCGACGAATCAGGGAAAAATAAGCCTTTGATTTTTTTTTCAAGATTACCTACTTTTCCTATACGTACATACCTTCAGTATGTGGTTGGAAAGGAAGAACGGCGTCTTATAGAACCGTTTTCAATAATAATTTGTTAAATTATTGACTTCGAAACGAAAATAATATATATAAGAATGGAAGACAGGGCGTATTAAAAATTAAAGTCGAAATTAGTAGAAAACAATCTTAGAAAGAAAACAGACCGTAAAAGTCAGGAAACACATATATTACAAAGTTTTATATTGTCCAAGTCTCGAATGGGTCTGGATCCGTATGAAGGGCGGTGGCGCGTACCTACATAAAAAGCTCTGTGCCGACAATAAAAAGAAGCCAACTCTCGACATTCAGTGATTCAGACCATTTACTCGCACATTCTATATATTCGTTTCGTTTAGTCTGGATCCATTTCGATGCGTTACCGGTGACCGTTTCACGTAACTTGGCAAATCTACAAAAAGAAGGTGAAAATTTTAACAACGTAACATTAAAAAGTTCAGTTCCAGACGAAAATACGAAAAATACGACTTTACTGAAGGATTTAAATTTAAAGCGAACCCACAAGAAAACTTACAAAATAAATTATCATAATATTTTGTTGAGAATTTCAAAATTTTTTTTATAGCAACCAAGGTTTAAAATCATATTAGTCATATTTTGACTTGACATTTTGACTAATAAAGTCTCTCATAGTCTTCTTTATACTACTATTTGGTGTAATTCCTGTTTGGTCCCTTTGTTGCTGGTACGTTGGGTACTCAAATCTTGTCAAGTTTGAATGAATGGACTACTTATAGGTCTATTAACCGTTCCACCATAAAAATGAATATAAAAAGAAAATTAAACAAGAATGCTTACCGATTCGTCCTGTTGTTTCTTTCTTCGAAGCTTTTGTCGGTGGATTTTAGGTCTGGCAAACAACAAGAAAGATATCATGTAAAGAGTAACACGTGTTAGTTTTATTACTTTCTACGCGTTCTACTTTAATTTTAATTCATATACAAATATGACAAGAATAACCAAGTACAACCAACTTTTTATTTAAATAAGATAATAAAACTTGAAAAGAGTAATTGCGTGCTTCGTCTTTTTGTTTAGGTGCTTATAATCCGTATTTCTTTGCTGATTAAACGTACAAACAAAAGAAGATAAATCTAAAAATGTGCAAAATACAAGTCTCTTGAAATGAATTGAAGTAATTTCGAGTAATTGAAATCTTGAACAATTTTACAATAATTAAAAAAAATTGTGTGTTTTTTTCTTTTTGTTACCGCTATTTCAATGCTCATTATTTGTTTTTTTTTCCTTATACTTTCTATATTATTCGTTGCTATTTCTACTTGTGTGAAGTCGAGAAAATTTTGATACAAGGTCATGTTCTGTTTCTTTATAAAAATTTTATCAATTTTTCGATGGAAAAATGTGGATTTCGTCTTGTGTTTCAAATTATCACGCCCTTTAGAAATTGAATAGTTTCCAACCCATTAGGTAAATTACTATTTTGTTGAAAATTTATAATATAAGATAAATTAAACTCAAACAGCTACAAATCTGCATCTTAGGCAAGTATAGGTACCTATATTTTTTATACTTTGAAGTTTTCATTTTATTTTGCAGAATATATTATATACAATTATACTCAAATAATGGAAAATGGTACGCGTTAAAAAAGGTAAAAAGAGCGTACTAAGCAACCAGCAACAAACAGTAATTACCAGGCAATTACATATAATATAATCATTATCCTTTGAAATAACAAAGTTAACAGTACATGTTTTATGTGTTTTAGCGTGTTAATTTAAACATTAAGTTCCATTTACGTTTAAAAATTTACGTCTCGTATTTCCTTTTGAAATTTTTTTCATCGTTTTTATAGATAATGCAGGAAAAATTGGTCCTGGTAAAGATAAGTACACTTAATATCATTATCTAAATATTTTTACTTGCTGTCTAGTTATCGAAGATATAAAAAGCAAAGAATGATTTCATGGGAAGAATTTATTATCAAAGTTATCTTCAAGGTCGGATCGTTGTACCGTACCAATTTATTTATAGTTTTAATTTGCAAGGTAACTAAGATAATTTGGCTTGTCCTACCAAGAAACAGTTGTGTTTTACATGTACATATGTAAATGGCATCTAATTAAGAATGCAGTAAATTAAGATGAAAGTTAGCTTACACAATGGGGACAAAGAAAATAAATGTAGAAACGAATGGAGTAATGATATAATTATGTAGAACCATGAGTGGTATTTGACTTGTTTTATGTTGAATTTACGTGTTTTCTTTGTGAAAACTGAAAACATGGAAAAATACCTTTAAAATTTTTAACATTATCTTATACACATGCGACAACATTTAAAATAGACAGTAATAAATATTCAGTAATAAATTCGAACCATTAATTTAAACCATTAAATTAAAAATTCTTAAAAAAAAAATTCGCACGTGTATGAGCGACCAACAGGAGCTTTTAATTTTATTGACTTCTTATCGAATTAATTATCGTTTGATGTAGATTGGGATTAAACTGAGAAACCGAAGCTTTTGAGTTCTGATGTTTCGTCTGATATTGTAAATCCAAACAGATGCGAATAAAATTTATAAACTTGTATAAGTATTTAAATCCATACAAAACAGATTTTCTGCTTTAATTAGTTGCGGTGATGTCTTTTTCTTCGTTTTCTGCAAACTTTTATATGGATACGTGAAATTAAAAAAAAAATTGAAATTCCAGAATTACTACCTGAATTCTGGAATTTCAATTTTTTTTTTAATTTCATTCAATTTACTAATTGATGTAAAGTGATCTTAATTTAACGTATGATCACTTAATTTAACGTGCACAATAATGCTTTGATTATTGCTTTATGAGCGCACACGGTTTTTTAATTAAACCACAAAAATTCCAAACGATAATCAATTGCTGGGTTATTAAATACGATATGTGCCTACATTTTACAAAAATTCAGAAACATAATTTGAATTGACACGTTTAGGTAAATTAATATTAGGTACAGTCCTTCTAAGCAAACAAGGGACTTGTGGGCGTGGTCAGCGATGGTTCGTTTGCGAAAATACACTCCGCAATAAGTGTGAGGAAAATATTCTCGCATCTAAATACGCGCAAATTTTGAATACGAAAATTATACCTATATGTACTTAAAATCTCCGGGGGGGGGGGGGGGCTAAATACGCTGTAATACTTACCCAATAACATAACGTTTTCCCTATGGAAATGTTTTTATTATCTATAGTTTTCCATTTCTTAATTTCAATAATTTTGAAATGCATTTAAAATTATAGTTTTATAGTAGATACAATATTTACTGTCTATAGGACAATGATGACAGTGCCATATAGAATATCGAAAACTCATATTAATCAAATGCTGGTCTGGTAATAAAAAGCGTCTATTCGACTTTAATGTTAATTCATATAAAAGCACAATGTGTATAGGCAGCGAACTATGACTATGACTAATATTGACCAAACAACATGCACACAATTATACGACGAACCGAACGAACATTGAAATGGAACGGCGTAGCGAATGTGGTTGAGTTGAATCGTCGAATGTCGAATGAATATTATGTTGAACGGAGGTAACGATGCGAAAATGCGACATGCACATCAGCCATTTTGTAATAAAACACGAAACATTTACATTCATTTTGAACTTATGAACGCTGAACTGAACGCATAGGTACCTACTAGTAGGTATAGCAATGGCTCATCATCAAAACTGACACACAAACAAACTATATGCAACCAACATGCATGTGTTGTGTTATATATTATAAATTATAACCAAACATATTCCATTGAGGTTATGATACAGAAGGTTTGCGCTCAAGCACATTGAGACACGCAGTACCGAATGATTCACTTCCGCCATTTTTTTTTTGCATGTGTTTAGACTATATGACAATGGTTTCATCACATTGGTTCCTTCGTCCTTCTAATGGACACACTTGTGATGTACAGTCGACTGAAGCAAGCAAGATGTCTGGCAGGCGCTGGTCAATGTCAATTTTAGGGGCAATTTTTGGCAAATTTAAAATACTGTTTATGTTTAGGTAATAAAAATCATTGGATATTGGTTGACTTAACGTGTGAAAGTCATATATGTCACAACTCGAATGAATGTCGTTTTTGCCCAGACTGTACTCCTATTACGTGATTGGACAATCGTTCGATCTCCACAAATTCCTACATTAGTTCACATATTTTCCCTTCCTTTTGTTTGCTTATCTGTGGGCTGAATGTCTCAATAATTTGACTTAATATTTTTATAATCAGAGGTAAGAAATGCTAAAATATCAATTTTGTAGAGTTTTTGCGGCAAATTAAAATATTGTTTATATTTAGGTAATAAAAATCATTGGATAATTGGTTGACCTAATGTGGAGGTTATATATGTCACAACTCAAAGCCGTTTTTGCCCAGACTGTACCCCTATTACGTGATTGGACAATCGTTCGATCTCCACAAATTCCTACATTAGTTCACATATTTTCCTTCCTTTTGTTTGCTTATCTGTGGGCTGAATGTCTCAATAATTTGACTTAATATTTTTATAATCAGAGGTAAGAAATGCTAACCGAATTTAAAAAAATGCTTAGTGTGAAACTATATGAGGTCAATGTCAATTTTGTAGAGTTTTTGCGGCAAATTAAAATATTGTTTATATTTAGGTAATAAAAATCATTGGATAATTGGTTGACCTAATGTGAAGGTTATATATGTCACAACTCAAAGCCGTTTTTGCCCAGACTGTACCCGTATTACGTGATTGGACAATATTTCTTTCGCTACAAATTCCTACTTTAGTTCATATATTTTCCCGGCCGGGGTTGTTTGCTTATCTGTGAGCTTAATTTCTAAATAATTTGACTTATGCGTAGTGTGAAACTATAGAGGTCAATGTCAATTTTGTAGAGTTTTTGCGGCAAATTAAAATATTGTTTATATTTAGGTAATAAAAATCATTGGATAATTGGTTGACCTAATGTGAAGGTCATATATGTCACCACTCAAAGCCGTTTTTGCTCAGACTGTACCCCTATTACGTGATTGGACAATCGTTCGATCGCTACAAATTCCTACTTTAGTTCATATATTTTCCCGGCCGGGGTTGTGAGCTGAATGTTTCAATAATTTGACTTAATATATATTTATAATCAGAGGTAAGAAATGTTAACCGAATTTGATGAAATCGTGTGTCAATATTTTCTTATTCGTTTGCGGATTCAGGGACTAGAAAGGGATCTATAACTGCCGGATCTCTAGAAGCAAATTTAAATTTATTATTCATTAAACACAATTGTCCATAATTTCTTTCTACTTATACCTTGAATAAAACAATAAGTGAGAAACCAATAGCAATAGTAATATACGGTATTGTACCTATCCCTTCGCTTTGTGGTTGTAGGTAATGGTTGTGTCTGTCTGTGTTGGTTCATATTGTGATATGCGAACCCGACCAACATATTATTTATCCCGTCATAGTTTATAGCTCGTAAACATTTTTAGTCGAACGTAATTATACAAATTAACTATGGGCATTGCAATATGGTGGCGTTGGCCGTGGCGCACCGTCATTATGGACATAATAAAAATTTTACTATCTTTTATTAATTACTACTTTTTGCGAAACTCGCTCCATTATTATACGAGCTCTTAAAGAGATTTAAATACGGAAAAATCGTCGACGCTGTTTTTTTCTATACAGAACACATAATATAATATGCAATAATACATCACAAACCACAATTACAACTGCAACTCAACAAGGTGACTGTTGTTTGTAACTACTAAATAATAATACAATACGTGAAATGTTTTTATCACCGCGTCATTATATTACTTTATTTAACATTGAAAGAGTTTTTTTGATGAGGGGTTTTTATTGCTGTAGTTAGTTATAGGTGCAGTTCAAAAATAGTAATATGAAAGTCAGAAATTTGAACGTCTTTTGTCATAAATTGATTTAAACATAAAATTATGAAGCAGGCGGGGGCACTTTTTGCAATAATAGTTGGATAGCTTCGAGGAATGGTAAAAATCGTTTAGTTTCAAGTATAGGTAGGGTAATATAGTTCA
Organism: Liometoxenus newtonarum; assembly: GCA_030264535.1. Lineage (NCBI taxonomy): Eukaryota > Metazoa > Arthropoda > Insecta > Coleoptera > Staphylinidae > Liometoxenus > Liometoxenus newtonarum. The sequence continues at coordinate 4,791 of JARJEB010017691.1, read as the reverse complement.
ATTGGTTGGGTTCGATTTCTTTTCAAAATCCAAAGATTAGTCAAGTGAAGAGAACAGAAAAATGGTTTTAGAAATCAGCAGAGTCGTAAATCATTTTTATTATTTTTCGTGAAAAATGTGAAAAGATTCACCGATGCGAATAACCTATTTATAAACGATTTTTAAATTATTACATTTTAAAACCTATAAATTTAATTTAACATTTTCTACTGGTTAAAAAAGAAGATTTTAATTTAGAATTAAACTCACCTCCTTTATTTAAAACTTGGTTTAATACGAAATATTATAATTAATTTGTCATGTCGGTCACGTTTAGTTTTTATTTCTTTAATTTTCTTATTTTTTATTCATTTATGATATACCTAGGGTTGTAGGATTTTATTATCATCAATTTTGCAACATCCTTTCTGGTAATTTGTTCGTGTCTCTTTAAATTTAATTTTTACTTTTTCGTTGCTTCTTTTTCGCTATTAATTCATGGAAAATAGGACACGTAGAGTTTACTAGTTTATAAAAAATAAATAAAACTTTTATTACGAGTAGCTAAATCCGCGACCCCCGCGACCCAACGTCAGTTTCTACAAAAATTTTATTTTCTTCAAAAAAATTGTGAACAGAAATTATAAATATGGCCGTGGCTGCGATTAGAGCGTTTTGTTATTTACTGAGATTTTTGCCTTTATTGTCAAAATTCTTCTCTTCTTCGTCTATCAGCGTTTCTCTAACCGCGACTTATCTACTTTATCTGGACAGTGCTACCAACCAACTAGTAAACCTACGCAGAGCATAGGTTGCAACTAGTTTCGCACAATTAAAGTATCATCAGGCAAATACTACAACTATCTTTAGAAAACTAAAATTAATTAATTTAATTTACCAACCAAAAGTCCATCAACCACACTTCATAACTTAGAAACAAAGAAAGGGACATGGTCAACCAATCCAAAAGTCCAAAAAAACCGCAAATCATAAGTTAATCATTAACATAACACAATCAAAATGTATAAACCCATGGTTAACAGCGTGAATATTCACTAAATAAAATCATGTAGGTATAACAATCTTAATTGTGCGAAACTAGTTGCAACCTACGCTCTTCGTTATCCAAATTGATTCAAATTTGCCTTATTGCGATAAATTTTCAAATTTAATTGTATATGTAACAAAATGTTACAAAACCGTAGGTACATTGTAGTTTGGTAGTTTCAAGCACATGCGCGAGGCAAGTTCTAGGCTTGGAAAACCGAAACTGATGGAAACGAGGATTTCAACGGGCGACGTTCAACTATGGAAACTTCTACTTTGTAGTTACTTTGTAACCACGAATATTATAAGAATTGAAAATCTTTTGAAAGACAAACGAAATTTGCTAGATATTTTCGTTCTACGTTAAACTATTTCAACACTATATTTAAATGCACATTATTTATTTTTAGTCTCTGACAAATTTGAAAATAAAATAAAACAAATAAAAACCAATCCTGTCCCAAGGGCCGTTGTTAAATGTAGTCATATATATATGTAACATGCCGACGCAATATAAAATGAAATATGTATGTTAACATAGTTTATGTGTCTACATATTGCAACCTAGGATTCTGTTTGCTATTCGTTTTTCATTTTATGCTTTATTTTTCTCTTCGCAGGTGAGTGTATTGTACCATGAACTGAACTGCTGGAGCCATTTTATTTTCGTTATTTTTCGTTTACCTTTTTGTTACATGTCTTTCTTTTAGTTATTTTGTGATTGTTACTCGTTTGTTGGTCGGTGAAATACTGCAGTACCTACATGTAAGGACCAGCATATGATGATTTTAGGTATATATATAGTATAGGTGTATACATATACTGTGTACGTGGTGATCGGCTTGTGCTAGGGATGTGGGTAGAACGATACGAAACATGTTTCAGCCGTTATATGATTTACAACGCATACAACATTGCTTTTATGGCCTATCATTCCGGCCGAGGTTTTAATACAACTTTTAACTGCCTCCGACGTCGTGCTTAAAAACCTAACCTAACCTAACTTAACGTAACGTAACGTTAACGTCTATCTTCTAGCTTTCTAGCACATTGCAACCCTATTCTCACCAAGAATATCCCAGATTTATGCACTTCGTGTCAAAATTGCATAAATTTCATCATTTCAAAATTGAATGAAAAATAGAATATTCTCGAAAAGACGATTTTAATATAAAATCTTTTTTTCTTGATTTATCACTTCTGGAAAACTAAAGCCGTCATATTGTTTTTGAACCGGCATTATGAAAAGTACTTTTGAAAGAGTATATTGTCGTGTAGCAATTGCACCTTGTACACACGACCGACAGACGAAACAACCATATTCCGCTAGAAGCCATTTTAGAACTCGTTTTAACGTTATAACTTCTTATCATGCAAGTTTTCCACGTTAAAACTAACAAACACAATAAAACTCTCTATATGTTGGTGGTGTCGTTTCTCGTTATATTAGAAATACTTTTAAAGCGTATACAACAATATTTCCGGTATGACATGATATGAAACTTATATACCCTTAATCGTATATAACTAAATATATTGCTTTCTTCTTGTTCGCTTCGTCGTACATCTAACATTTACAGCATTTATAGCGTATTGTCTCTTGTTCTAGTTTTATATGTATCATGTATTTATAATTTTTATCGTTTGTTCTCCATTTCCCTACTGTAGATACCCGCATAAAAGAACTGATAATCTACTAAATCAACAAATAACAACAGAAAATAGCTATTTTCACAACAAGTTGCGCTGAAAATTTTCACAACAAGTTGCGTTAAAAATGATCTTATGAGCGAGTGTTTTGCGAGCACGAGCGAAAATGCAGATTTAAATCACAAAATCACTAATGTTGCTTGAACGTAGAGTCAAGCGTCACACGGGAAGTTATAATCTACTACATCAAATGAAAATCAACAAATAACAACAAAAAATAGGCATTTTCACAATAAGTTGCGTTGAAAGCGAGTGTGAGCGAGTGTTTTGCGAGCACGAGCGAATGTGCAAATTTTAATCTCAAAATCACTAATGTTGCTTGAACGTAGAGTCAACCGTCCCACGGGACAAACAAATAAACACAAAAATAGTTATTTTCACAAGTTGCGTTGAAAAGAGTCTTATGAGCGAGTCTTTGCGAGCGCGACCGAATATACATTTATAGGCATTTTATGAGTAAAATTTATTAAGTATATGCACTTGATGTAAAATTTAATTTCCCTGTATATACGGTTCACAAAATAATTCAGTTCAAAAAGACTGTTGATGAGAGCCCGGGTAGCTCAGTTGGTAGAGCATTGGACTTTTAATCCAAGGGTCCAGGGTTCAAGTCCCTGCTCGGGCGGTTCTGCTTTTTTAGTTTTGCACACCTACTGTGCAACAGAATTTCTGTTTGCGCAATTATTCAGATTGTTCTGTAACAGTATCTACTATTATATAACACTGAACGTTTATAAATATAACGCAACACTTCAGCCATTTTCAGCTACTGGAAATTCACTGCTAAAAAGTTTTCTAACAAGTGCCCGGGTAGCTCAGTCGGTAGAGCATTGGACTTTTAATCCAAGGGTCCAGGGTTCAAGTCCCTGCTTGGGCGGTTCTGCTTTTTTAGTTTTGCACACCTACTATGCAACAGAATTTCTGTTGGCGCGATTAATCAGGATATTCTGTAAGAGTATCTACTATTATATAGCACTGAACGTTTATAACTATAACGCAACACTTTATTCCTTTTTCAGCTACTGGAAATTCAGTGCTAAAAAGTTTTCTAACAAGAGCCCGGGTAGCTCAGTCGGTAGAGCATTGGACTTTTAATCCAAGGGTCCAGGGTTCAAGTCCCTGCTCGGGCGCTCCTGCTTTTTAGTTTTGCACACCTACTATGCAACAAAATTTCTGTTTGCGCAATTATTCAGGTTGTTCTGTAACAGTATCTACTATTATATAACACTGAACGTTTATAAATATAACGCAACACCTAATACCAATTTCTTGTACTGGAAATTCACTGCTAGAAAGTTTTCTAACAAGAGCCCGGGTAACTCAGCCGGTAGAGCATTGCACTTTTAATCCAAGGGTCCAGGGTTCAAGTCCGTGCTCGGGCGATTATCTATTTTAGTTTTTGCACATTTTATGCAACAAAATATCTCCTGGCGCAATTATTCAGAGTTTCTATAACAGTATCTACTTAAAATTATTTAACATTAAAAATGATCGTTTATAATCATAACGCAACACTTCATATGCCATCTCCTTCTTTTTCGTTCAATGTTCTAGGCTTTTATTTGGAATTGTTGTTTGGGTTGCATATGTTTTGAAATTGTTTGACATAAAAACTTTCGCGTACTTATTTTAAAATATTAAAATCTGAACCAAACTTTAATAAATACAAACTTCGCTTTGCGGCATAATGTGCAGAATATGCGCATGGAATTTATATGCGAAGTTACATATCAATTTTGCTGAAGAAAATGTGTCTCGACTGGCTAAGCGTTTAATAACTTAATCAGTTGTTGTTAATTAATAGCTCAGTTTGGCGACTCTTGAATAGCGTTGTGGCAAATTGGCTCTCGTGGTTTGCTTCATTAAAGCGACCGGACGTTTACTGCCCACGTCACGTCTATGTTTTCTAGTTCTACACATGTCTACAAATTATGTCTTCATATTTATTTATATACCGTGCGTTTATTTGACCGTGGAACATGGCATATGCTAAAACAAACGAGTCAAACTCATAGCAGCGGGGATTTGTATTGCAAAATACATACCGACGGACGG
>JARJEB010017685.1:0-10629 GCA_030264535.1 Liometoxenus newtonarum | reverse complement strand
CACTTCCAGTGGCAAGGCCTCCCTGTACCTTACCACGGCAAACAATCTAGTGGGTCCTTTCACAACCATTCAGTCTAGGTAAATGCTAAAAGATACTTAAAGAGAAAATTCACTGCCACCTGCCACACCATACCACACTGAATGTGCTGACACTAAATCTATACTGCTGTTGCGCACTTCCAGTGGCAAGGCCTTCCTATACATTACCACGGCAAACAATCTAGTGGGTCCTTTCACAACCATTCAGTCTAGGTAATTGCTAAAAGATACTTAAAGAGAAAATTCACTGCCACCTGCCACACCATACCACACTGAATGTGCTGACACTATATCTATACTGCTGTTGCGCACTTCCAGTGGCAAGGTCTCCCTATACATTACCACGGCAAACAATCTAGTGGGTCCTTTCACAACCATTCAGTGTATGTAATTGCTAAAAGATACTTAAAGAGGAAATTCACTGCCACGTGCCACACCATACCACACTGAATGTGCTGCCACTATATCTATATGTCTGTTGTGCTCCTCAGTTGCCAACGCCTCCTATACCTTACCACGGCAAACAATCTACTGAGTGTTTCCACAATCATTCAATCCAAATAAATGCAAAAAGATACTTATAAAGAGGAAAACTCAAGAATTCTTTATCTTATTTTATGTAATTTACATTTCTTTCTGCACTCAGTATATATAGCAGTTATTAATAAAAGCCATATAGGTATGAGGTACTTGTAGACATGTTGTCTATCCAGGTAAGGTATAGATGTAATTTTGCTGAAGGTGAATTTGAAAATTTTGCTGTGCGACTGCGAGGACTTGTTCGGCTTGTGCCTAAATAATTAATTACATCTCAAAGGAGCAAAATCAAATAATTTCGTTACAACGAAAAGTCAAACAACATACACTGTTATACACCGACAAGAGCTTTTTGCATTATGTAAAAGTAAAACATGAACAGCCAATTAATTGTAACAGTTATTTTATTAGGTACTTAAAGGTTCTGATTATTTCGGATGGTTTGATGGTTATGAAATTACAAAGGAAATGTCCTCTTTCATAAATATGCATATGACATTATCAAATATCAAAACGCACGGCGCCGGGGCGAGGCAAGGAGTTCAAAGAAATACGCGCCCATGGTTTATGATTAAATTCCTGACTGGCGATGATGATGGTGTGATATATGTGACAACAACACTCTACCAAACCACATTTTATTCAGATATGCCTGCTGTTTCTATATCATACATATATAAATCAAATATATTTGGATAAATTTTGAGTCAGAATAATTCTTTCAGACCCCATATTACATATGTGTTTATATATCTTTGAGTAATCTTTATACTCCATAGAATTTTCTGATTTGTTTGATATGCGTGGATCTAGAAGTGTTTTGAACACGATGTAACTTTCATAACATTCGTACTTCGTTGGTGACGTTAAAGAAAAAAAAGAGGAAAGAATTATGCGTTTCGTTTCTTTCGACTTTTTCTTTTGACAAAAAACCCGCAGAAACGTCGAAAAAACGAGAACCATTTTCGGAAAATTGAATTTTTCTCTCGTGCTTCGACATAAATCTCGGAGAAGTGCACACGACGTTGTCGATCGTCTTTACCAACTTTACACACGATTTTATATAAGGTTATATACGACGTGCGAGCAAGCGATGAAAATATACGCTCAACTATACTCCCTCTAGCCATACAGATATAAACTATGAAAAAAAAAACTAAAATATATACATGCAACGCTCAATATGTTTTCGAAGATGTGTCTTAAGAGCTTAAGCGATGTGCGATGAAATATATTTATGGTCCTTGTCAAAAAACTACAAAGAAACATTAGATGGTTAGACAATAATACATTATGTTAAATTTGACAGATGTCAGCTAGCTATAGTATAGAGGCAGTATCTAACATCTATTTTTTCGCTAACTTAACTGAAAACACTAGTTAGACCCCATCGGATGTCTTCCGACTCTTCGTAGAGTCGGAAAATATGTTAATGGTTGCTAGTTGGAAACCCGTTTTACTGCAACGTTTGCAACGTTAGCAATTAATTAATTAACATTGTATTTTTACACGCTGTTATTTAAAAATAATCTAGTCACTCCCTGTCGTTTGTGCGAATTAGCGACTTCCATCTGTAATTCACTTCTTTTCCATTTACTTTTCTTGCATGTTCGCTGGTTAGTATGTTAGGCATTTAAATTAGCATTTCAAATAACCTTATTTTATTTACTACCTCCTTGGAATGACTCATAGTCCAGCATCTACATATACTGCTAGACCTAGACGTTTCGTTTTAATCGTTTTTTGTAACAGAAGAAGTATTAAGTAGAGAGAGTGTGCAACTTTAAGGAAAATAAGGTGACGGCGAGTATAGATTAAAACTTTGGAAAACTCACGACATCATGATGCCAGCTTGCACTTGCAAACCAAGGAAATGCAAGGAGTTCGTTGAATAACAATGTTCCTATTCTTTTTATTCCAGCCTGGAATTTTTAACGTGACATTATTGTTTACTTGCACTTCTAAGTTTGTGCCCCTGAATTACAGGGTGTAGAAAAAGTTGTTTAAAATAAGAAACTTTTTTATAAGTTCTGTAGGTATAAGTTGTTATTGATTTTTTAAACACCCAGTGTATAATTCAAGCTTAGTTAACTCTGGACTTTATTTGTGTCCGCATAAATACATAAAATGAATGAATTTTCTTGGCGACATAATGAAAATTTGTATACGTCAATTACGATTCTAATAAATTTACAATGATTTTCATTAAAACGTCAACTTACATTTACTTATTTTTACTTAAAAATATTCCTATTTATAATAAAACAACTTTCATAAAATGTTAACATTTGACGTTCATTGACTGCCGTATGTCTTTAACCATAATGTAAACTTACATCTTCGAAATGCGAGGACTTGCAGGTAAAATAATCAGTCACTTTTAAAGGATTTCATCACTTTAGCCTGAAGAGGTGAACAATGATGCTATTTTATAGATATACGACCCATAAAAGCAAACATTTGTGCTGATAACTCTCAAGACTCATAATTCTTTATATAGACCTAACCTAAACACAATGCTATTCTACGTATTGATAGAAAAAAGTGGCCATTTAACTGCACTTATTTTCCTTTCATTTATTTGTTCGCATGTTGGTTTTTCAATTTTCCACTTTTTCCCTTCACATCACAGCCGCACGCAAACCCGAGAAAAATAACATGAAATCAACGAATTCAACTTTCTCTTTCCTCCATATTTGAGTAAGTTATTCAATTTTCTGAATGTTGTTCTCCCAGAAAAAAACTAACCATTTGTTACAAACCTAACAAAACGAATATTTGTAAAGAGGTGCATCACATCACGCTCGTTTTGTAATAGAAAAAACCAAAGTTGTATAAAAAAAATCCTTTGTAAGTTTATTTTTCTTCCTTCCTTCAATATTAGTTATATTCAAGAAAATAACTGAATTTGCTTTTCGTTCAATTGAACATCAGGAGATGATGTTGTGGTCGTTGTAACCTTTGCCACGACAAGATTTTGAACCATTTTAGAAATGTTTATAGACGCGTTTGTTAAATGTAGGTATCTCAAGGGAGTAAGGAGGATGTGGTGAGGAGACGAAGGCGGATGTTTAGTATTTGGCAAATGCAAAAGCATAAGGAGTAAGGGTAGATTCGCGCAACCACCTCGGGGATTGAAACTCGAGCTTACAAAGTATTATGTAACATGTAAGATAACTCAAGTTATTAGAACCGGCTTTATGCTTAGAACGGCCCAATACCTACATACGGAGAAAATAGAGAGTGTTTCAAACTACGAAGAAATTGTAGAAACAGATTATAGTCACGAAACTACCACAGCTCATTTGTCCAGAAAATAAGTTAGATTTTGCCTCAAGTAGTCCAAACAAAAACCTTCTGTACAATTTCTGAATATTGTTAGAGAGAGAGAGAGAGAGAGACATAGAGCGAGAAAGAGAGAGAGAGAACCTACCTTCTCATACCACAACTATGAGACTTTCAGACATTATGCCTGGGGTAGACAACGAGCCTATAGGAATCCTTGGTTGTCCTCAATTCAGTCCTTCTGATCTTTAATCTAACAAGGATGAGGACCACACAACATGAACAATTTTGCCGATATATGGATCGAAGGGGGATGAATTCATCTATATTTAAACTACATGTAGAGATAAACCCTTCATGATGCTGGGCTATACTCCTAAAATCCGCAATTAACTAATTAATAGTTGAAGTCTATATTAGCAACTATTATAGGTTAAAGGTCTTCGGCTCACAAAAATGTCCGAGTCTGGAGAGTGGAGGTAATCCCAGTGTTAGAGTTTAAGTCGTGCCCCGTTGCATTATGATCACGTATACTCGAATGTTTTATTTATATGGGCGCAAAGAGCGTAATAAACACATTTCAGTAATTTTACAACATCGTAAACCTAATTTCAGCTCATAAAACGTAAAACATGATTTCGAATATATGCATTTGCATATGCAAATTATGAACGGAAATCTATTAAATTAACTTGTTTGCTTTTGCATCCAGAATAAAAATAATAATAAAAAACATGAACTCAAGTACTGCGTCGTAAAAGAAAACAATAATAATAACACCCCAGCAATTAACGGGTCAACTAATGATAACCCTCTGATTTCGAAAACATTTCGGTGGCCATATTAAAAGAAACAGCTGAAAACGTAGATGATCGTTGCAAAGATGAATATGATATAAACTTTGAATCCAGCAGCAAGTGATGTAAAATGGAACAGGGGAATTTGGATCGCAATAACAGTGAAATGGATGATAGTGATGACGGAAAATATAGTATTGACGAACAATATTTTTTGCCAAAAGGTTCTTCTTACAGGTGTCACGGATTTTGTATCACCTATGACGACATAAATGATGCTGTCAATCGTCTTCGCACATTACAGCGAGGAAAAACTTCTTATTATATGTGCAGAGAAATCGATATAATCGAACAGGAATGCGTGCGGGAAGATATAATATATTTATAAATTTATAAACAAGCAAATGTTTAACTCCTCCGACGGGACTCGAGCCCGCAACTTTTAGCCTATCTAGGACCAGCAGTGCCGATTGAGTTACGAAGGAGCCTTGTCCGTCGAGTATGTTAACTAATATTAGAATAAGTAAATAATCAAAAACCATTGTCACAGCAAATTTATTAGTTCTCTTTTAATGAGCATTGTAACGCACTCTATTCATGCACAACGCACCCTATATATTTAAATAACGCGCCCATGACATATGTCAATCGAACTTAGAGAGGTCACCTCATCCGAATCAAGTCAAAGAAGAACGCATTCTCAAGAACAGTATAAAACTATCAAACTATTGTAAACTGAGTTCGATTCTGTTGATTATAAGATCTCCGAAAGTACATTGCCTTTGTTAATAGGTTAAATGCCTTGTGTCTGTTATGGTTGTCTTAAATAACGTAACTTCAATCACATCATTATTTCAATATAATAATTATAAATAATGTATTGTTGTGTTACATAATATTAATTTAATGTAGCGTAATTCGAAATTAAATTTTTTGTTTGAACTGTCCGATTTATAAGTAGATGCATACTGTGTATGAACATCAAAGGTTTGCAGTTACAAAAGTTTTAGTTACTATTAGAAAGTTCGAGCGTACGAGGACTCAGAAACTAACTAATACCGTTGAATACTAATGTTCATGAAAGTAACTACAGTAGAAGTAAAGACGTATAACTATTTCTGGTTTTGACTGACAACGAATAACCTCATCTAAGTTTCTCATTCCTGGGTATGCTTCCATTTCTGATCCTCCGTATACCACCATGTACCGTATTGAAATTGAGCCCATTTCCCATCACCACTATTACTTGTTCATTCATTTGCCAACTTACTTTCATTTCCCCATAGTTGAAATTGCTTACATCACATTTCGTACACGCAGTTGAAATTCGAATATAAGTTCGCAGTTTGCTTGTTTGTACCAAGTATAGGGATATAGTGGATGAAATATAAGTTATCGATGCACAGGTAAACGTGGAATGAGTACTTGATGGTAACATTCGCCAATTAACTCCTCATTAATAGGGTTTCGCAAAGCCAGTACAAAATTTCTCAGCCTTTTCTTAGCACCACCTCAGCTACATGTTAGAAAACATATTATTCGTTAAAAGAGCATTCCCCTGACCACATTACTATAGACAAGCCTGGAGGTCGAAAACTTAATGGATTTTGAGATATTCTACTTTGACAAATCTATTAACATTTATTACGTCACCAATTACAGACACATCACTCCACGTTTCAAACTATAATTATGCCTCGAGATTTATTGATTTGGGTTGGGAGAGTTCAAGATGTTGCCAGTTGCCGGATGGGAGAATTGAGAGTTGGTGAGGTAATTTGGAAAGTTTTCAATTCTGAGGTGTACCATTCCATGGTAAACCAGGCAAACTATACACATTTCGAATAGTTTTGATTAGTTAATAATGAAAATGTTCATATTAATTCGAGATTTTGATATATCTTCACTCTCCAAGTACCATCTGCACCAAACCAAAAGTAGGTAGTTTGTCAGTGTCGTGTGAAGAAAAAGGTCGGCAAACTTGCACTGTGTCTATTTTTCGTAAATCAATTCTCTCAATATATATTGCAAACAACCAGATCTCTCCGGTATAAATTACATAAATTACTTTTTGCTTTAATTTCTCTTGCTTTTCTGTGTATCTACATATAATTTATTGCTTTTTATTGATTGGTTCGGTATATTCCCGTTTCCCCTAAAACCCTTCGTACCCATAGTTGCATATTCGGTAAATTTGGCGTTTTTCTCATATTTTTGCCATTTTAGCGAGTTCAAAAATATCATACATACATATAGGAATTCTATTATACAATAGGACTTGTCCGGGACTCCAAATTATTACATCTCCGAGAATAGATTTTTTCCAATGTTTCCCTAGTCAGTGTTCTTTTTTTTGGTCGGTCCGTAGAGACATAGCTATATAGAAATTCATGGATACCGCAAATGTTCGATTCCGGAGGGTTATCTCTCTTTGGTATATATGTATATATTTCCTCGATGGAATTTTCGAGGCGGCCCATTTCAGCTAAAGCTAGAACAATGCACCCACACATGGGAAAATTTCATTTTTTGTTGTGTTGTTCATGTATAGGTATATCTCGCAATATAACGTTTATTTCAGCTTAGACAATGCGGAACGGATCGTATAGAGTCATATAGACGAATGCAACGACACTATTCAATGGTCCAGCCATGTTATTAAACGTTCCGCAACGTCGTTTCTTCCGGTGTATCTACTATATGGCAGTACCACTCACGTATCATAAAAATGTTATTTTTCTACCAATACAATGAATATTTTATATTCCCCAATCGTATACGAATGAACGGAAAGTATAAGCTATCAAGTACAATCAAAAAGTGCAGTACGTGGTGGATACTGACAAAGATTTAGAGAAATATTCATGCTACACAAGCACAAGGAACCAGAATGCATCAACCTTTACACCTTGTTATACAATGACGTATGTTTTCCTAAATCATAACTCAAACCTCTTCAATCCCGGATTTCTCTCGTCTGGCAGCTACGGATGTTGTGTTCGTTACAAATTACTAACTACTAACATCAGGAGATGCATCTTGGTGCCCAACTATAAGTGGCCTACGTGCTGTGGCGTAAGCCATACTCCTCAACGCAACCTGCAGATGATACAAATAAAATTGTCGTAAAACAGTGCCTATATATTCATGTGGTCCAGAATTCTAACGAACAAGCGAAATGAAACCTGCCAGTGAAATGGAGAAAACGCGAAAAGCGAAAACAGGAACGCGCAATGAGGACTTGTGCGGACAAAAGTAGATTATATTATACAGTGAGTGGATGCAGTGGGAACAATGGAGGCGGATCCGCTCCTATTGTTCCATAAAAGAATAATAAATTTGATTAATAACTCCTCGTAGAAATAATAAAATTAATTCAATTCGTGGTCTTTGTCCCCCGAATTGTAACTCGTGCACATATAAGAGGTTTTTGGTCGCTCTTAAATCCCCGTTATGAAAGTGATTGGATGGGGTTAGTGGCATTTAATACACTTTTGGCCCTTTATTATGTCATAATTGCATTAAATATATATTTACGACATTTTATAAAAAGATCAGTAAATTCGAAAGCTTTCTAAGAACTCCAAACCGAATCAATAATCTAATTATCTTTATAGGATGACATTAATAAGCATTTCGCATAACCAACAAAACCAACAAAAAGTGGAATAATTTAGCGTTAATATAGTAATAGGATTTGTAAAGTGCATCAGCATGTTAATATGTTTCTGAAAGTTTGCATATACTTTTCGATTTTCTTCTCGCTTGATGTTGTTCCATGTATTTAGAGTTTAGAGTTTGCTCGACTTCTACGAAGTAATGTAAAGTGAGTGTAGTCCTCAAAATAAACAAGTTACATAAATATATAACAAGATCAAGGAGTAAATCTCGGCGTTGCGTTATTAAAAATGGCAGTTTACACCTGCCTAAACTTTATAATCAGGTTTCGGTTTACGAGGGACCCGCCCGGATAATTCGACGATGCGGCTCTAACACTGTACATACAAATACAAGCCCAAGCAAGCATATGAAATCGGAGTGAAAACTTCTAAGTGCTTAACCTAATCCCCTGTTGAGAATCTTATTGCAGATTCACGAAATGATCTGAAAACCATTTCGTGAATTTCAGGGAAAATATTAACAATATTCTTGGAACAAATTTTCTACCAAAATAAAGTATTAATCACAATCAGGTATATGTGACTTCGAATTTGGTCATCACGGTGTCGTCTTAGTTTGTCCCTTCCCGTTTTGTGCCGCGACCCTTTTTAGCTAAAAATATTCCCGTCTTGAGGCATGCTTAACTTTTACCTAAGAATGACCTGACGAACGAGAATTCCCTTTCTGTGCCGGATCATACCTGGCACCTAGGCAAGGGGGGTAGTCCTTATTGGGGTTAACGAGAGGTTAATGAAAACAACCAAAACGTACTTGGTTTTAGCGTACTTGGTTTGTATATAATATTGTTTATAACAAATATTGGTTTTAGCCTACTTGGTTTGTATATAATATGATTAATATTGCTGCAGACTTCTTAAAGTGGTGCTGGATTTAGAGCTGCGGTTAGACACCAGGCGATACAAGCATTATCATCATTTTTAATGTTTATGCAAGCTTTTTTCAGCTAGATGTAGTTATATAGGACTAGTCGGTATTTCTTAACGTTGATTTCCAGATGCGAAACAGCGACTAGGGCAAGTCCCGTGTCTCTTTCTGCACAATTGTTCAATGTCAGTGCTTACTGTTACAACTTGGAATGTGGTGTTGAACGATTTCGTAGAATATTCATTGTCATCTTCATCCCAACGCGGCACAAGATGGAAATTATCCTCAGTCACACACAGGATGGGAATGTTTTTACCTGAAAATAGGTCGCGGCACAAAATGGGAAGGCACAAGATAGGAGTACATCGGAAATTACAAACTGAAATTCTATTGAAACAATAATAACGATTATTGCTAGTATTACGCACATTTACTTACTATTCGCAATACCATTCAGGTCCTTGACACGGCAATAAAAACTTATTAAATTTGGACAACAGTGCAAACTGCAGCTACTTCAGAATGCTGTAATGGAATATTGCAGACGTAATTGTGGATATCCTCAGCACAAGCAATTATTTTTTAATTTCGAGTTTTTTTTGCTTGTGTTCTCGATGATGTTGGAGTGTTTGAATCAATATTGAGAAAAAATTTAACTTGAAATAAGTTTCCTGCTAACAAGAAAATTTTGATGACGGATTTGTTAGTTTTTAATGAAGAGCTGTTGTTTGCCATTCTCATATTTCCCACAACAAATATTTGCTTTTGAAGCGTTCTAATAGAAATAGAGCAATCAAAATGAGAAAGCAATGAATAGACAGCGCGAGATCACAGAAGAACTTCTACTCTTTCACATATTTATAATATGCAAACATTCAACAATTCTCTTTGGTAGTAGTTTGATAGGCTATCAATAATCTCGATGATTTACATTCGTTTGCTGCTACAAGTATATATACGAAAGCAATATACATGTCTGGCAATAAATCAGCAACGTATCAATCAGACGGGGTACTCTTTTGCATTAAAAGCGCGGCATGAATTCTTTGCTATGCATAATAATTGTTATGCATCCTTTTTACTGGGGCATTGCCTGAACCGTCAACAATCGTTTTGCATCTCTCTTCGTATAGAGACCAACAAATGCAAATCGTGTATATCGTAAAGTTGGCAATAGGTATAAATATTGAGAGGTAATAATAACGATTGTGCCAGTTCAAGACGAAGTATGTAATAGTATTGTCATATTTGGAAACTGGAAATGTAAAATCTTGGAAATATGAAATGTGAAATGTATTAGTTAAATATTTGCAAAATTGTGAAATGCATAAAATAGAATTCGCATTTCGTTTGGAAAAGGCGCACAATCAATAAAAGCAGTCGATTTTGTTTACGATGGAAAGAACATTGCTATATCAATGTAGTC